>QJOA01000188.1:0-104050 GCA_004155915.1 Monosporascus sp. CRB-9-2 | reverse complement strand
ATTCGAAAGCCGTTTTATTTTATCTTTTTTCGTTATTTTATTATTAGTTTTTATATATCGCTGGTTTTGGTGGAAATCCTTATGCATTGCTAGGTCTATGCGTTAGGTGGGGTCCAAGGTTAGACACTGCGTAACCTTAGATTGTGTGCATTGGTTGTTCTATTAATCATCGAGTCCTTTAACCGCATCGGTCAAGGTTTATATTAATGGGTGTGGCTGGCGTAGTCCCTACCCTGAGCTATAAGTAATTTCCGTGGCGTCCTATTTATCTTAAGATCTTTAATATTTAACATCCCTTTTTAAACTGCTTTTTTCGAAATTGGTTAACCTGTTATAAATATTTAAGGATTAAAATTTATCCGATTAATTCTTTTTTATGCTGTGAATTTTTTATATTATTGAAGTTTTTCTGTTATAAATTTTATAATTTTATAATTTTTATTTTCTTATTTTATTTATTAATAAAATTTAATTTTTTAAATTTCCTAAATGTTTTTACCGGTAAAACTTTAATTAATTTATCCGTTAATATATTGTTTATAAAGGTATATTTTATTTTAATTTGATTTTAAATAATTATAAAACGAATATAATTTTTTATATATAATAAATAAAAATAATAATTCCGTTTTTATTATAAAAATAAATATTATATTCTATTTATTTATTTATTATTTAATTATTTTAATAAATAAATTTACTACGTATATTTATAAACTTTTCCGATCGATATTATTATTGATAAAAAGAATATCGTTTTAAATATCGAAAATATTTTTATTTTCGAGTTATAAAACGTACATTTTCGTTCCGAATAAATATTTAATATTTAAATTTATATTAAACCAGGATAAATACAAAATAACGAATATAATATCGGGTTATATAATAATTATTATATATATAATAGATTCGGTTTATCGTTAATATTTATTAATGGAATTTATAAATATTTTATAAATGTTTAAAAAAATAATTTGTTTTTATTAACAATAAAATTAACAAATTTATTAACACAATCGGATTAAAATAATTACATCAATTCTTTTTATTCATTTTTAATAATTTTTTATTTAAAAATTGTTATAATTTATTTGCTTTTATTAAATAATAAATAAATTATAATTCGATTATAATAACGTTTATAATAATTTATTTTTCCTTATAATAAGTTAAGGTAATATTATCGACGTAAAAAAAAACTTTTATTTTTAATAAAATAATATAGTTTATAAGGAATAAATTTAAACTTTAGTTTTTTTAATATAATAATAAATTCCTTTTATTATAATAAAAATGTCTTTTAAAATTCGTATAAAATTTTCTGTCGCTTTTTATATTTCATAAATATATTATATAATATTTTAATATTTACGAAAACCTTTATTATCTTATATTAAATAAATTCAAAATCGAAACGAATAATTATCATTGTAAATATTTTTAAAAATTTTCTTATTAAAATTAATATATATAAATTTTTAAGTACGGATTTAACCTATTAATTATTTCGTATTATAAACCGGGTTTTATATTTTTAAAATTATTTATATTTGTATATAATGTAATAATTAATAACTTTTGACCTGATTTTGTTTTTTTTAAATACGTAATTATTTTTCAATAATTTTATAAATAAATACGTTTTGTTTTAAAAGAGAAACCCTTTTTTATAATATAAGATTTTAAATTTTTGTACCTTTTAAGCGGTAATAACAAATCTTGCCGGTATATTCTATTTATTTTTCCTAAATTAGGATTATTCTTTCGGTTAAAGTTTTTATTATTAAAATATATAAACTATTTATTAAAAAGTTTCGTAAATTTCGTTTTAATTACCCGCTTATTATTTAACGTATTAAGTATAGTAACTTTTTTACTTCCGTTAAACGTTATTTTTTAATTTATTCGGTCTTATTTTATAATCCGTAAATTTTTTTTCAATCGGAATTAATAACGAAAATATTTTACCCAAAATCGTTACCTTATTTTACGGCTGATAATAATTAAATATATTATTATTCAGTAAAATTAAATAATCGATATTTTTTAACGTTCTGTAAATATTTTAATAATAATAATTATTAATATTATTATAGATAAAAAATAAAATAAAATTAAAAAAGCTTTAAAAATAATTAAAATATAAAAATAATTAATTTTATTATTATATACCGTCTTTTTAAAGGAGACGTAACCGTATAAACAAAATTAGATAAAATAATAGATTACTACCTTAATTCCTAGGCTTTATTAAACCCATTCCTTTCGCAAATTACTTTATCCCGCTTTTATTTACGTCGATTCTTGTCGAGGTTTTGAGCGGTTTTCGTAATCCGGAACAACCGGGCAAACTATCGCTCATAATTTTCCTTATATCGTTCCAAAATTTAAATTTAAAAATTTTTAAGCTTATTATTACCTTTTTCTTTTAATTTCGTTAATAATTCCGTTATAATCGTTAAACTCTTCGGTATACGTTTTTATAAAGATCTATTACCGTTATTTTCGTAAATTAAATCGTATCCGAAAATTAAAAACTGAAATCGATTATTTTGGAAAAAAAAATTTGGATTAATAATAATATCGATAAATTTAGCTCGTCCGGTAATTTTTTAGTAATTTTGTACTCTTAATATAACGGTTTTAATAATAATTTTACGGTTATGGATTACCGGTATCGTATATCCGGATTTGCGTAATATAGTATTTTAGGTAATTCGAAAAAATGGTTTGGTACTAAGTATTTTTTATTTAATTATCGTACTAATATTTCCTTTTTAATTATAAAAACGATCGAATCGTAAAATTAGCAAAAACTTGGAAAAATGCCAGCCTTTTATACGTAATTAAAGTTTGCTATTAAGGTTTGCCTTTAAGGTTTATTTTTAAAGTTTACCGCGTAAAGTTTAATATCTTTTAAGTTATATTATTTAACCTTGCCAAACCGTAAAGCCAGCGGGCATAAGGTTTACTAGGGTCGAAGCTTATCGGCAACCACGTATTCGGTTTTAAAATAAGGCTTTATAAAACCGAGGTATTAATCTATCCTAACCGTAAAACCATTAATTAGTTATCGTGTTCGAAGATATTAAACATAATATTTATCGTGTAAATTATATCGTATAATAATTTTCTATATATTTGACTCAACCTGGAAAATACGGTTTGAACCTATTCGACCTTATATTATAATATACCGTATTTAAAATATTTTATGCTTAAAAGCCGTACTCGTTTAAGGTTTTTTCGTTTTTATTTTAATATTTTTATAAAAGAAATTTAAAAAAGTTTTTTTAAATTTAATAAATATAAATATTTAAAAATTTTATAATGAAATAACTAAATTTTTTTTCCGTAATATATAATAAACTATTTCGTAATCTTTAATATTTCCGATAAAAAAGTTTTTTTTTATTAAAAATAATATCTTATATAACATAAATTTTATTAATTAATAAACTTTATATCCGGTAAATATTCGTTAAATTATATTTAACGAAATATTTTATTTATATTTTAAAATTTAATTTTTATAACCAGTTTTTAAAAAAAATCGTATTTACGGCTATACCGTACGCCTTATAATTATAAACTTTAAAATATATTTAATATAATTTTTAATTATTAAGTTATTTCTAAGCGTAAAATAAATATAAAACTATTTATATAATAATGACCAAAGTAAAAATATTTTAAAGTTTAATTATATAAATATATTATTATTTTATGAATTTTTATTTATAAAAAAGTTAATAATTTTACTTTTTTTTTTTAATTTAAACTTTTTTCTTAATTATATTTTCCAAACGTTTTACGGTACTATCTTATAACTATATATATAAGGTATGAAGTTTATACCGTATATATTTTTTATTTCGGAAAAAAATTTAGAATTTTAATTTTCCTAATAATTTCTTTATCGTATTCGAAAACCTTTAACAATATTCAATTCTAATAAATTATTAACCCCAAAAAACACTGGAATATTTTCACGAAAATTTCAACTTTTCGGTTTTTAAAGTAAATATTTAACGTATATCCGGAATAACGATTAATAAATAATATAAAATTCCTATATCTTTCGGAAATTTTTCAAGATTTTTCAAGATTAATTATAAATTTTTATTTTATTTTTAATAATTTAATTCGAAATTTTAATTTATTTTCCTCTTTCGCCTTTAAATATATATAAACGTTATAATTTCTAATTATTAAATTTTTAATTCGTGTTCTTTTTTAAATAAAATAATGAATAAAATAATTTAAACTTTCTAAACCCGAATATTTTAACTATAATATTAAAGTTTTATTAAATTAATACTCGAAAATTTTTCGGTTTAAAAATTAAACTTATTACGGGAAATTTTATATAACGCTTTAATAATATCTATTAAAACCTTTTTAATTATAAACTGGTTCCAATTATCCGTTAAATAATAAAAATTAATATTTTTTTTCGGCATAAATAATTATTAAAAATTTTATTATCTTATTAATACTTTTTTTTCGCAATAAGCGTAAAAATATTAAATTATATAATTAATAATTTATTTAATTTATTAATCTTACTATCGATTTTTTTCCACCTTAAAAAGATATTAATATATCGCCTATATAAACGGTATTTCCAAAAAAATGTTTTTTAAAATTAAAAAATTACATAATAATATTAAAAATATATAAAATAATTTTAAGTTAAAATAGTTAAGTTTTTAAAGTATATATAAATAAATTAAAAACTTTCTTTTTTTTATATACGTTATATAAAAAAAATAAATTTTAATCCTTTTTATAACTTTTTTAAAAAGTTAATTATTAAATTTGTACTTTAAACTTTTTTAAAAAACGTTAAATTTCGTTCTTTAATACCATATTATTAATTATTCGATATTTAATTAATTTTTATATCGGAAAAGAAATTTTTTAGTAAAAAATTTTTTAAAAATTATATAAAGGCATTCAGAAAGTTAATAAATTTATAAATAAAAACGAAAACGTTTTTCATTCTTTACTTTTAAATTAAACTTTTAACGTTTTCGTTTAAAATAATTACGTAATTTCCTTTTTTATAACTTTTATTACTTTAAAAAATTCGTTTCTTTTCTTTTCGGGATTACTAGAAACTATCCTTAATTACTTTTTTAATTAAATTAATTTTTAATCATTCTTTATTTTAATTAATTTCTTTTTTATCAAACGCTGAAAAAAATACGTTTATATTTTTTTTTAAAAAATTTTATAAAAATATATCATCGTTTATTCGTTTCGGATATCGGATATAACTTTTAAATATAAAAACTTTTTATTCGCAATATCGTTTTTATATATTATTCGAAAATTCGAAATTTAATTATTTAAATTAAAATTATTATTATTAATAAATCTTTAATTTAAATCTAATAATGTATTTTTTCGAATACTTTATATTTATAATTTTTAGCCATAATTTTTCCCCTGTTTATATTTATTCCTTTATGTTTTTTTTTTATAATTTAGTAAAAATTTTAAAATATTAACTATATTAATTTTAAATATTATTAACCAGGTTATTTTCGTATACCTTTCCGGTAATAATTAACGTTACGTACTAATTTTTAAAATTTTGGTTTTTTAATAAAACAAATTTTTAAATAATTAATAATATTAATAATATAACTTAATTAAAAACCTTTTTTAAATTTTTCCGGATATTATAATATTTTTTACTTTTATATATAAATTCGTTTTAAATTTGGGTATAAACTTTTTATTTTCGGTAATTAAATTTACTAAATTTACGGATTTGTCGGATTCGTTTTGTTAAAAAGTTCTTACAATAAGAAATTTATTAAATTATTATTTCGGTGCCGTATGTACGTTTTTTTTAAGGAAATTTTAAATCCGTAATTTTTTTGGTTTAATAAGTTATATTTCGTTATTTTTAAATTCGATAAATCTTTAAACGTTTAGGTTATTAATTTACTTTTAAAATTTAATTTTTAAAAATATAATATATTATCGAAAAAGTAATTAAAATTAATATTCTCGGTTAAAATAAATATAATTTTAAATAAAATACGTATATTATTCATATACGTAATTAGTTTTTAAGTAAATAAAAATTTTAATTATTAAATACTGCGTAACCTTGGATTATGTGCATTGGTTGTTCTATTAATCATCGAGTTCTTTGACCGCGTCGGTCAGGGCTTATACTAATGGATGTGGCTGGTATAGTTCCCACCCTGAGCCACAGGTAATCTCCGTGGCGTCCTGTCTATCTTAGGACCCCTGATATCTAACAATAATAATTGTTCCTGAAAATAAGCAATATCGGCCGCCTTAGCTAATAAACACGCGTCTCTCCATCAGCCCGACTCGAATCGCCCGGAGACCATCGTCCCACATCCCAACGCAGAGCCCAAAAGAAGCTAGAGCTTTTCTCCCAGACTCAGTTAACGATCTTGATATTCTCTGAAAAGTTGGTTTCCAGCATATTCATCTCCTTCAGCGTCTTGGCCGGTTTCGTATTTTTGCCCATCAACACGTTAGTGAAGGTCACTCCGCTTACCATCGCAGACGAGTCGTAGCCCTGGAGCCTACCAGGCCGCGATCCTTGGACACGCGCTCGGATGTTTTTCACGTAAACATTCTGAACGGGTCCCACCCCACTTCCCGTTTGTTGCACGTATATGGTTAGCCAGGCGGCTTGGCCATGGGCGTTACCATGCAAGCCCTCGATATCCATATTCCTGAAAGTGATGTGGCTCGCCTTCGCTGTGCCAAACTTGTGATCAATTCCCATCCCCACGGCGGCGCTATAGACAACGCTGTTTTGGAACATCACAGTGTCCTGGTCCTCCCAAACACCCTGCCCAACCTTGTAGCCGTAGCAGTCAGTCCAGGCCAGGCAGTCATCGAAGAACACGTCTTTTAGCGGCCGCGGCGGATAAGGGTAGGGAACAGTCGTGCCTGTTTTGTACGGCCATGTCTTGGTAGAAAAACTGTCATCTTTGGCAATGGCGATGGCTCGCATCACCCTTACTTTCGTAGACTCGACCACATCGACTCCGTCGTCCTGGGTCACATCGAAGCGGTTAAGGATCTTCAGATTGGTGAAGGTGGCTTCTTCGACCTGGATAGGTGTCACCGCCCAGAAAGAGCTGTCTCGAACCAGCACTCCGTCGCATTCGAAGTTCTTCGTCCCAACCGGGACTAGTAGGTCCGCCATGAATTTGTTTTTGCGAGTATTATATCCATTACCGTCGATAGTGCCGCGACCGTACACCTTGATATTGGTTGAGTCAAACTCGGTCTGAATCCACCACGTCCCCGGACCAAGGTCTGATTTGGTGTAGAGAGTTGTGTAGTCGTCTGGGTTTCCCGTGAAGCGCAAAACTGATCCGCCAGCAAGATACAAAGATGTCTGGTTGCGGAGGAGAAGATTGCCGATGGTGTAGAGACCGGGTGGGACGTAGACAACATTGCCGGGGGATTTCGACGCCTCGTCCATAGCCTTTTGGATCCCTTTGGTGACGGAGCCTCCAGTGTTATCAGCACCGTAGTCGAGCACATTGTAAACGCCCTTCCCAGCAGGGTTGGGTGCACCTTTCTCTGAAGGGTCCGCTAATATAACGAACTGCTTCTTATCATTGATCTTCACGATAAGATAATGTGCCTGTTTGACTGAGAACACTAGCTCGTTGCCTTCGACCCTAGCGTTAATAGGCAACTTCCGAGGTGTAATGGTATAGGAGGTGATTGGGTTCCTATCCAGTGTGCGAATCCGGAATTCGGTGGGACTGCCTTCGTCCATTGAAAGTTGGACGTAGTCGTAGCGAGCGTAGCTGACCGTATACATATCGATGCCGTTCACTTTCAGCCCGAAATGCGCCGACTTGTCGTAAATTGACGGACGTGGATATCTGACGACATCGCCATAAACCGTGGCTATCATAAGTGATGCCACGGCGGTGACTGTCTTAAGAAGCATGTTGGCGGTGAATGGCTGAAAATGCTTACTTATGCCTTGTATCGACAATCCCCAAACTGAGGTCGTCTCGTCCACCTCGGTCGTTTTATATCCATCTCGCTTTCCTCTCTTCTTCTTGTACGCCTGCGGACTTTTATTTGGTCTTGGCAATATCGCTATTAGCACCCTGGGTCAGGCCACATCGAGAGAAGGATTCAGGATCACGCTGAAGTCTCCACAGTAACTCCACCCATCAGTGATAATCCACCTACTATACAGTGATGCTACGTAGTATCTACCACCAAAAAGTTGCTTTGCTGGGTGGTGGTGTGTCACACATCAACTCCCAAGGGCGGTAGGCAAGATCTGTCTTCTGATCGGCTCGAAGCTCACTCTATCTTCTTGTAGCTGGCGGATAACTCGGGCTTAGGCAATATTTCGAAATGCATCCAAATCGAAGAATTCTACTAGAATTCATTTACGTATGTTGCTGGGACGGGCGCAGAGGAACATGATAATGGTGCGCAACTCTGGGGAGCTATATGTTTTTGCCTGTTAATATTTACGAACATTCGTGGAGTGGCAAAGGCAGGTTGGCGTGTTGATGTGTATGCATATCCCGCAATAGACTTCGAAGGAGGCATGGCATCTCCATAAATTCCTTCGACAGTGTTCTAGCCATTTGTGTAGTTAGTGGACAGTTGAACCCGGGGTAGACTTCGTTTAAATGCCGACCGATGATGATACCGTTCTTCCTCGATATATCTAAAAGACCATACGGCAACCCCGGTTGCCAAGTTCGAAGACGGGGTGCGACATTATAATAAGGCTCTGTTGGGGAAACTTGAGGTTAGCTAATGGGGCGACGACTGACCGAAAAGAGTAATTTGCGATCGATGCAGGGGTACAGCGCCGAGCTTGTACCAAGGCAAGTGCTGACGCGGACCCTAGATCTATAGTTGATATTATGCAAGGAACTAATGTGAGAAGTAAGTGCCTAACCTGGAATAGCACGCCATGTCTTCCGATCTTAAGCAAGGGAGTCGACAGCCGTATCTGCCTCTATTCTCCAAATCGAGTGCGACTTACAGTACATACCAGAGTGCAGGCTAAGATCATGAGGACATTCCCAGATTGCTCTTACCCCATATTTCACTTACTACGATCAGAGAGTGGTTTTACAAGAGTGGGACTCTATAAGTGTATCCAGCAAGGCAACGTGGATCGAGGAAGCCTTTGGCAGGTCCCAGAATGTAATACAGACTTCCTGCCTATTCTAATAGCAACATTAGTAGCCGGGTCTGCATATAACCGATAACTGGGACTTTCGGTCAGGCGGTCCTTGCTCCTGTCTTTTAGGCTGCGGCTCATAATTTCTAGTAATAAGGTGTGTCGAGGAAGTAAGCCTTAAGCTAATAAGTATGCCTTGTCTAAAAAAGGATGGCAGTATAGCGTTTGCGGTAAACCTTTAAGAACGGGCCTTAATTAATTATTTCGTAATATTTATGTAACGGCTATGGGCTTAACCAACTATTAAACCTAGTCGTACGGTTTATGTTGGCAGTGGTATCGTAGGAATCTGAGCAATAATTAAGGGGATAGTTACGTCTGGTAATAGCAGATAACCGTAGGTAATCTAGGTAACCAATTATTATTGTAAGCTGGTGCTATTTAAGTTATGGAAATAATAAGCGTATATATATTTATTTTAGCTCGATATATTCGAACTGGCTCGATCCATCTATAATAGTCAAGTCTCGTTAAGCCTATCGAACCCGTCAAGTCACTTTTTTAGCTCGATTAACTCGAAACGCCAAGCCCCATTTTTTCCATTAAACCTATCGAACCGGTTACGTAAGCCAAAACCCTTTATCGGAGATATCCATATATTTTCCGACCGTTTGGTAATAGGCCAAGTCCCTAAGTTATAATACGATCTTTTTCCTTCCAGGATTTTTGCCCTTAAAAATTAATTTATCTATCGTATCGTCTGGTAAGTAACTTTCCTTCCTTTTTATTATTTTATCCTATAACCTAATTATTATATTTAATTAAATTAAAAAATAACGATTTCGTCGTAAACGTAACAACGTTTTAATTTTATCGGAACGAATTAACCGTTTTGGTTTTAACATATTTTTTAACCTTTTTTATTTTCGCTATAAATTTAAAAACGAAATTTATAAAGCTTATTTTAATTCTGGAAAATATTTTTATTATACTAAACATATTAATCCTTATAACTTTTTTAATCCTTCCGAATTAAAATATCGGAAGTTAATAAATAAAGAAAACCGACTAAAGCTTTAAAAATATCTTGCCGAAAAGGAATTATTTAAGGTTTAATAACACCTTAACGAACTATTTAATCGTTTAGCCCGGTTTCGGAATTAAAAAAAATTGCTACGACGGCATAAAATTAAAATGTTACGTCGGGAAATTTAAAGTGCGGAAGTAATGGAAAAATTTAAACGTTTAGAACGGGAACAGAAATAGTTAAAAACTAAGGTAGCTATATCCGCGTAAGCTACTTTTCCTGCTAATTAGTTTAATATTAAAAGGACGGATTAGGTACCGTTAGGTAATGTAAACTGGAATTTTAACCCTGGCGGTTCCGACGTTATTAGTAAAAATTTCTTAAAAAGCGTTAAGCGTTTGTAAGATTTTTTGCGGGTTTTTAAATATTTTCGGAATTTAAATAATTTTTTTACTTAATCAGGTACTAAGTAAATCCGTTTTATTTCCGTATATTTAATATTTTTTTTACTTCGTAAATTAATACGTTTTTTATAACTTCTTTTTTTCGTTTTATGTTAATTTTGATCGTATTTATTACTAATTCAAATAAGGAAATATAAAAAATTAAATAGAACTTAACTTTCGGTGGTAACTTTAATTCGTAATTACTTTTTAAAATTTTTTTGGTAATTTTATATGGATTAATATATTTAAAGTCGAATTTTTTGTTAAGTCGTTTAATTTAAATGTTTTTGGTAGTTAAGTAAATTATTTTCCCTTCCGAAAAGGTTAATTTTTTTAACCTTTTTTAATTATAATATTTGCTTATTTAACTACGTACGAATTTAAATTCTGTTTTTATTTCGGTATATAATTACTTTAATTATTTTAATATTAAAATTATTTTAACGTTAGTTAATTTTTCGTATAAATTTTTATAAACTTTTGGTATAAAACCAAAATTAGTAATTGTTGGTATCGTTTTAATGCTTTCGTAATAGCTGGTATTGTAAGTTAGTTATGTAATTGGTAACTTTTTAACCCAGTTATTTTGTTCGTAATTAATGTAATATCGTAAATACGTTTTTAACGTTTAATTAATTCTTTCCGTTTATCCGTTTATTTGCGGTTTAAATACGTTAAATAATTTGTAATTTAGTTCAAGTTAAGTTATTAGTTTTTGCCAGAATTTTGAAGTAAAGGTTATGCCTTTATTTAATATAATTTCCGTTAAAAGTTTATAAATACTTAGGATATATCGAAAAAAAATGTATATAAATTATTTTATATCGGTATTTTCGTTATAGGGTAAAAAATAAAAAAATTTCGTAAATCGATTAACGATTATAAAAATGCTATCGTAATATATTTTTATAGCTGGATCCTTTAATATAAGAAGTTTAATAATAAAGTTAAATATAATAAAATCCTATGGTTGCTTTGCGATTGATAATGGTTATAGCTTTCCGTAGGGTTTATATCGTCGTATCTTTGCCTTGGCGTAAATGTTATATTGTCGTATTATTTTTTGTACGGTTAATTTTATTTTAAGAAAGTAGTATATCCGTTATAGGCGTTTTAAGGTTTTATGGATCCCTGGGTGTCTATATAGCTAATGTTTATATATATTTCGTATCAGGTTTTTTTAAAGTTTTTCTGGTACTTGAATTTTGTTTATTCGTTACCTTTCGGGTAGGTTATTACTATATTATTGTATACGTTGATATATATTGGTTAAAATTTTTTTTATTATAGTAATTCGTCATTGTCGCAAATATCCTTCGGGTATTTTATCGAAAATTGTTTGTTATATTTTAACTTTAAGTTCCTTTAGGTTAGGTCGTTTGCTAAATACGTTTATTCTGCCATTTTTTAATCCTTTGCAATAAATAATAACGTAATCGAATTTAAAAAGGTATTTTGCATAACGTAATTATTTTCCGACTAGTTCTCGTATCGTAAAGAAGTGTATAATGTTTTTATGATTTGTATATATCTTAATTTGGTATATATTACCCTTAAAATAATATTTAAATTTTTTGAAAACGTTAATAATAGCTAAAAATTCCTTGTTGTATATAGGGTAATTTAATTCGGTTTTATATAACTTGTAAAAGTAAAAGGTAATAAAGTAAAAATTTTTTTAATCGTTTCGATATTTAATTATTACTTTTAAGGCATAATCCGAAACGTCGGTTTTTAGTTTAACTAGTTACTTTGGGTCGTACATAATTAATATTGGTTTATTAGTTAAAGCCTTTTTAATTTATTAAAAGATTTTTTATTTTTTTGGTATTTATTTAAATTATTTTTCTTTTTTGGTAAGCTTTATTAATAGCATAGTTATTCTGTTAAAATTGCGTATAAATCTTTTATAATAATTAACGAATTTAAAAAATACTTGTATTTCTTTAACGTTAGTAAGTTATGCCTATTTTTTAACTGCTGCAAGCTTTTTGGAGTCCATTTTAATATATCCAAAGGTAATAATATGTTTTAGGTATTTTACCTTTTATATATAAAAGGTGCTCTTTTCGGCGTTAACCAAGAAATTGGTATTTTATAATGTTTATAAAACTTTATAAATATGTTTTGTATGCTTTTTTTTGGTTTTCGAATAAATTAGGATGTCGTCGAGGTAACATATAATAAAAATATCCAAATATTTTCGTAATACGTGGTTAATTATTCGCTAAAAAGTTGCCAGTACGTTCGTAAGTCCAAAAGGCATAATAAAGTATTTAAAAAATCCGTATTTAATTTTAAAAATTATTTTTTATTTATTACCTAGCTTAATTCGTATTTAATTATATCTTTTTTTTAAATTTAAAAATATAAATTATTAAGTTCCGTATAAGTAATTCTTTATTTCGGTAATTAATAGTAATAAAGTTTTATCCTTAATAATAATATCGTTAAGCTGTTTGTAATCGATAATAAATTGCAATTTTCCATTTTTTTTTAATACGAAAAATATTAAATATCTTGTTAATAACTTGGAACGTTATATATAGCCTTTTCTTAACTTATTTTCGAAGTAATCGTATAATACCTTTAATTTTGTCTAATTTAGGTTATAAATGGGATAAAAAATAATCGTTTTGCCATCCTTAAAAATTATTTCGTGGTTTTATTCGTTATAAAGTAACAATTTTGTTTTAAGCTTTTCTTGGAACAGTTGCTTATACTTATAATATTCTGGTAATACTTTAGCCATTTATTTTGGTAGCTTTTTGGGCTTTAATAATAAATCGTTATTTATTTGCCGAAATCGTATTTTAAGGTTTACAATAATACGCCGTATTTTTTTGGTATGCCCTTTGCTTATTACGTATTTTATCTTTTTAGGTGGTAAAGTTTTTGTTATATCCTTATGCCTACATTCGTTAACCTTATTAATTAAATGTTAAGATTTTTTGTCGTTTTGCGTATCGGTAAAAAGTAAAACAAAATTTACCTAGCTAATTTTTTAATCGATAACTGGATTGTACTGTTTTAACCATAATAATCCGAAAATTATGTCGTAATTTTTTATTAAGATAATATTAAAATTAATGGTTTATTTTTTCCTTTTAACGAAAGTTTTAAAATAATTAATTTCGCGTTTGACCTATCCGTTATCGTAATTAAATATTTAACCTTCGGCATTTTCGACCTCGTAAAAACTTTCCTTATTTCGTTATGGTAGCTGTAACTTATTTATTATTTTCGGGGCGATATAATTTCCTTATATAGCTCCGTAGTTTATTATTGCGGTATATTATTTCTTTTTAATTTGTACTTGTACTATAATTAATTCTTTTCCTACCGCTTTTATTACGTATAAAGCCCTTTTAAGGTGTTGCTATTTACCTTTATTTTTCTTGCCAGCCTAAAGTTCCTTTATAAATGGCGTTGGTTTTTTGGGTTATTTTCGAATTTGGTAATTCGTTTTAAAAGCTGTTCGTTTAGTTTCTATAGCTGCTATAGGTGTTTGTTTTGTTATCGTAATATAGCTTTTAAATAGGTAATTTGCTTTTGGAAGGCCTTTTTAATGGTATATTTTGGTTTTAAGATTTCGTTTCCATAAAAAAAGAATGATTAAATTTTTTCCTAAAGGGCGCGTTATTTTATTAGGTTTTCGGTAAACGTTAACTGGAACTGCAAGTCCGTAATTATTTTTTAATAGTATTTTTTTATTGTTTTTTAGATTAACTTTTTTTGCGTTTGGTAATTATACTAATTATGGTAATAAAAGGGGTTTTTTGTAAGGTAACTTTTTTCTTTTAACCAACTTTTAAATGCTGTTAATTAATTAATCTCGTTTTAAGTTGTTATTTTTTGCAGGTATCGATATTATTTTTAATTTTTCGGGTCGTCGCTTATTTAATTGTTAAAATTAAAATCTTATCGCTATATTTGCATAATCCGTTATACGATATATTTTTTATGGTTTTCGTATATTTTATATTGATATCGTTTATAATTAACGGCGTAAAACTTTCCGTACCGATCGGGCTTTTTTGGGCATAGATTTTTGTTTTATTTTCGATATTCCTTGGTTTAAGCGTCGAATATTGCCTGATCGTTTCTTTTTTATCGTCGTTGTAATTAAAAAGGTAAACTATATTTTTTAAATTCCTTTTATCCCTTATGCTTTTAAAGTTATTTTATAAGGGTAGGCTTGGTAAAAATAATTTTTTTAATTGCTGTTTGGGATAATTTTTTGGTTTTCTTTAACCTTTATCGTATTTCTGGTAAAGGGTTATAGTTATTTCGGATGCGAATTATGTTAATCGTTTTCTTGTTGCTGGTTTCCTTCCGGTGCTGGCTTTCGGGAGCTGGAATTTATTATCGTGGCTGTTTCTGGCTTTTATATTGCCGTATAATATGTCCCTGTTTTCCGTAATTGTAACAGGTGATTAAGCCTTTTTTGGATTGAATGGTTTTTAATTTTATAGGTTCTGGGTAAGTTCCGTAAGAGGTTAAAGGCGAATTACGTTTTTTTCCTTAGTTGGCTTTAGGGTAACCTGGTTTCGGAATGAAATGTTCCTTTTTTTTTTATCGTCTTTTAAATTGTCGATTGTCGATTTTTACGGCTTCGGCGATGTACTTGTTAAAGTTTATGGTCCGGTTTTTCTTAATTAGTTCGTTTTTAACGTTTTTTTTTAGTTTTTTGTAAAATATATCGATTATGGTATTATTTTCGTCGTTTCCGTATCCGGCTTTGGCAGCTAAACTTTTGAATGTTATAGCATATTTAGACGCTAATTTTTTTTGTCGTAACTGGAAAAATTTTTGGATTACGTTTCGTTTTTTATCCGGATTGGTAAAGTTGTTTCGAAGTTTATTTTCAAAATTAACATAATATTTAAAGATTTCCCTGGTAATTTTTTTTCTGTCGGATTTTTTAATTAATAAGTAATTTCGCATAATAGGTTTAAACCAATTTGCGGCGTTTCCAGTAAGGCAGGTTGTTATAGTAAGGATTTAATCTGGCGGGTTTTCCAATTTTAGGAACCGGAGGTACGTTTTGGCCTGGGTAAAAAATATCTGAACGTTTCCTTTTTTATCGTAAGGTTCGGACTTTTTAGCTTTAATTTTGGCAGTCGCTATAGTTGATGCTTCGGCTTTAGGTTAATTTTTAAGTTATTTAACCTTATCCTTAAATCGGGTAACTTTTTCCTGGAGTTGCTGGATAACGCTATCCGCGGTACTGGTCGATATAATGATAATATTGAGTATTATTTAAAGTTTAACGGTATTATTAAACAAAAGCTTGCAACGTATAACGGTTATAGGTTTAATTAATTATTAAACCTAATCGTACGGTTTATGTTAGTAATAATATCGTAAGAATTTAAATAATAATTAAAGGGATAATTACGTTTAATAATAATAGATAACCGTAGGTAATCTGGGTAATTAATTATTATTGCAAGCTGGTGCTATTTAAGTTATGGAAATAATAAGCGTATATATATTTATCTTGGTTCGATATATTCGAACTGGCTCGATCCATCCATAATGGTCAAGTTTCGTTAAGCCTATCGAGCCCGTCGAATCACTTCCCCAGCTCGATTGGCTCAAAGCGCCAAGCCCTATTTTCTCCACTAAACCTATCGAGCCGGTTACGTAAGCCAAGACCCTTTATCGGAGATGTCCACACATCCTCCGACCGTTTGGCAATGGGCCAAGTCCCTGGGTCATAACAATTTAGCATTTTTAATTAAATTAGATTATCGAAACTAGCGCCCATAAGACGTAAAAAGCGGACTCTTTTAATATTATAAAAATAAGTTAAGTTTATCGCTTATAAAAGTTTTATAATAGCTATAAGCTTAATTAATTATTAAACCTAATTATACGGTTTATATTAATAGGAATATTGTAAAAATTTAAATAATAAATGAAATAATTACATCTAGTAATAATAAGTAACCGTAAATGATTTAGGGAATAAAATTATATTATAAGCTGGTATTATTTAAATTATAAAAAAAAATATACTAGGTCGAATAGGTTTAAGCCTTATTTTCTAGGCTAAGTTAAATATATAAAAAATTATTATACGATATAATTTATACGATAGATATTATATTTATTATTTTCGAGTACGATAATTATTTAATAATTTTTACGGTCAAAATAAAATTAACACTTTAATTTCCTAAAGCCTTATTTTTAAAGCCGAATAAGTGGTTGCCGATAAGCTTTGTCAGATATAGGGGACATCAGTTGTGTTGTATTGCATGACTAGTTGCAGGTGCTCTAAGAGCGCGCACCGCACTTTAATGTAGTCTAGTCACGTGATGTGCATGTTCCGATCAGGGGTGCTAGCGCACCCCCTGCTAGCTGACACACCCCCTCAACGCCTTGACGCAGTCACGGCGTTAACTGTCATACTTCATGACTTCCTAGAGCCGCAGCTGTCCATTCCACCTTTCCTCCGGCGATTGAATCCTCCTAATCAGCCAATTTCTTCTTTGAAATTACTCTTAGGTTATTCTTTCGTCGATCAAGGGCTTCCGTAATATCCATCGATTTTAGCTGCTTTTTAAAGCGCCTAAAGGGTCCGTATAATAATACTTTTATTAATTTATTAATTAATATGTCGTCCGTAATCGTATAATCCATCCTGATTATATCTCTTTACGGCTTTTCGAAGCTAATAATTATATATATTTACGTACCGTAACTTTATTTATTAAAAAATAACATCGGCGTTAATAAGCCGTATAGTCTATTAATTATCGTAATATATATTTAACTGTTTTGTATTTAAAATAACTTCCAGTTTTTTAACTAATTAAAAATTAAAAAAGGTTTTTTTCGTAACCTACGTAAGGGATAATAATTCCGCTTTAATTATAAAAATAATTATTATATCTTACTTATTTGTTTATTATTTTATTACTTTTTCTAATAACTTTATAATATAAGCTTAAAAACTTTTTTAATCGATCGTATTATTTATAAAAAAAACATTACTTTAAATATTTAATAAATTCTTATTTTCGAATTATAACGTTAACGTTTTAATACCGATTAAATACAAAATAACTCGATTAATAATTTTATAATATACGTTATTAAAATTCAAATTAAATCGGGAAAATCGAAATACCGTAAAAACTATAGTAGGTTGCAAATTAACTATTATATATAAAATAAAACCGATCTTTTTTTGGTATTTATTAACGAAGCTTAAATAAAGTAAATCAAAATTCGTTAATAATTCGACGCCCGTTATTAACATATTTAAAAAATTATTTAAACTTTTTTAAAAACTAAATTAATTAACTTATTTATAAAATCGGATTAAAATAACCAGATTTTTTTTTCAACTTTATTTTTAATTATTTTAATACCGAAAAACCATTATAAATTCTTATTTTTTATAAAAAATATACTATTTTGGTATTTATTAAATTAATTAATCGATAAGGTTTTAATTTTCCTTACGGTAAAATATAATAATATTATTTATATAAAAAAATACCCTTTAACGAATAAAATAACAAGGTTCGTAAAAAACGGGATTAAATTTCAATTTTTTAAATATTTTATAATAAAGTCCTTTTATTATAATAAAAATAATTCCCTTAATTTATATAATACTTTTTTAATTAAAAATTTTTTACCATACTATACGTATTTTAAAGGTATCTTTATAAACATTTAATAAAATAAATTCGCGTTAACGAAAACGTTTATAACGTTATACTACTTAAACTTTAAATCGAACTTAACCGTAATAACGAACAAAATTCAAAATAACCTTCTAATTAAAATAAATACGTATATATTATTATAAACGTTTTTAAGCTATTAATCGCCCCGTACAACAAAACGTATCTTGCATTTTTATAACCGACTATACTTATTAAACTTATAAACATATACCCACATACACCTTAAAACCTATTTCCCTTTAACAAAAAATTAATCAATTATTTTCCAAAATCACATTTTTTTATAACTTTACAAATAAACCCTTTCGGCTTTACGAAACAACTCCCTTAACGGATATATACTTAGCTCTTTATAACTTTACGGCGGTAACGGCAGGTCACGCCTATATACCCAACCTTACAACTTAAAAATTATATTATATTTTTTCGTATCAAAACCTTTCCGATTAAAATAATACGTACTTCGAATAATTACTTTCCCTAAACTTCCGCAACTTAGCGGCCGGTTATCAAATAAACCTATAAAATAAACTAATCGTCCAATATTAAATATAACTTCCCAAACTTTATAATCGTCCTTAATAACATTCCTATAATACGGAACATACGGAAAATTTCCGTTTTTAATTCGTAAAATACCTTCATTTTTTACCATCACTTTAAGTTAAACAATATAATAAAAACCTAAAACTACTTTTCCAATTTCCGCCGGCGTAATAATCGTAACAATTATTAATACAAATATTAATAAAAATAACAGTTTAAAAACCGGAAATAATTCGAATATACCGGTTATATAAAAATAATTAATTCTATACGAACAAACTTATTCTTTACTAACCCGTACATCTTTTTAAACGCCTATACCACTTTAAAACCATCCTTCCTATCCAACTAAAAACTAAATTATTTTACTTAAATCTTTATCTTTTTTTTTAAATATATATATTTAAATAACTATAAATTTAATTAAATAATTTTACTTATCGAAATAACGTACGTAACTTATTTTTTATAATGTAAAAAAAATCGTCCTTTAAATTTTTAATATCACTTAAAAAAATAACTTTTTTTTATTAAATTATAAGTTTTAAATAAAAATAACTGTATTAATTAACGGATTCCAGATCTCATAAATATTTATAATTTGGTAACCGACGAAAAAAACAATTTACGCTTTAGAATTTAACTTTTATAATTTTATTCTTTTTTTATAACGGTAATTATTATCACGTAAACTATACAGCCGTATATTTATAAATAAACTTATTAAAACTTCTAATTAAATATTATAATACTATCTTTATACGCCAAATAAATATAATAAACCTTATATAAACTTTACTAAAAAAATATATTTAAAGGTACGGTTATTAAAATGGAGCAGGGTGCAGGGTCGGACACATGGCCTGACTGATCGGTTAGTCAGCACCCGTCATGTATTTCTAGCGGTTCTTTCGCCGGGCGCAACCCCGAGACACTCGCCACTCATCATTCATAGTTTTGCTTTTAGACTGGTCTCAACACCAGAATACAGCTGCGTTGCCTTCATTATCTCTTGAACCCTGGGCTCACACGTGACACGCTCTTCGATTATGCACTGATCAGGACCGAATCTCCCCGTCCCAATTCATTATACAGATATATTATTACTTTAAAAATATATACGATCAAAAACGAAAATAATTTAATGCTACTTTACATTATAATTACTTTCTTTTTAATTACACCCTTTAAACATTTTATACCCCCGTTTTAAGCCTGGATATATAATACTAAAAACTTAATTCTAATACTAAAAAAAGGTAACTAAAACATATCTCGAAACTAATAATTTTTTAAAATCTCGTTATTATATTTAAATATTTATAAAAAAATCTTATCCTAATTTTTTAAAACCCTTAAAAAATATCGAAATATTATAATTAATATATCATACTTTTAATTCTTAAAGTAAATATCCTAAATAAAACCTAAATACCTATCGGTTATAAATATAACATATTTATATTTTTTAAATCTTTTTTCGCAATTTATAAAATCGATAACAATTTATAATCCTAATCGGAACGCTTCTTTCCATAACTCGTAACATATTTATCTTTTAACCTTCGTTTTGTTATATGCTTACCATTCGATCGTTATAAAACCATTTAAACGGATTTTCTTTATATAAAACTATAATTAAATAATTATTTCGGGCCCTAAATATCCTAGTTTTAAATACCATATCATACCATTATTAATTTATAATAACTTTGTTATATATAAATTAACGTTTCGTTTATAAATAACTAAAGCTGTATAAAATATCGTTACGTTGATATCTTTAATAACGAATTAATTAAACTTATTTATTAATATAATAACTACTTAATTACATTTATTTCGAATAAAATTATTATTTCTTTAATTATTTTATTAATACCTTTTTTTCCGAAATTACCGGAAAAATACCAAATTACATACGAAATTCTTACAGTAGGCCACGTTAAATAAATATAACGCTTTCGGGCCTATAAGACCTTAAAATAATATATCCACTTTTCCGTATCCTTTAATCGGAACGAAACTTTTTCCTACATATATTCCGTTACCTTAAATCGTTATTTTATAATTTAAAAACCAACTAATCAAATTAAATATATATATTATAAACCATAAATTCAAAATAATCAAAATCTTTAAAAAGTAAAATACGACGCTTATTATATTATATTAATCAAAAATTAAAAAGTACGTTAAAATTCGTCTTACTTCCTTTAAAAAATTTATTTATTCTTTAAATAATTAATTTATTTATAATTTCTGATAAACGGTCGATTTCTTTCTTTAAAAATTAATCGGTAACGATACATTTTTAAATTAATACCACCAACGCTTAATTAAAACAAATATCTTTTAAAACTTTCTTAAAAAATACACAAAAATATTAAAATAATCTATAATAAATATTTAAATAAACCTTATAATAAATACTTTATATATCCAACTTTTGGCGCTTTCGCTTATTATTATTTCGATTCGTTCGAAAACCTCTACAATTATTTCGTTTCAACTTTTTCCCAAAAAGTTTATTACGCGGTTAATTATTAATATCCTTATTAACATTTTTAATTTTTTCTTAATTAAAATCGTTTTAATTTAAAAGGTTTATAAAAGCTTTTTAAAAAATTAAAAACGCCGCCTTAATATTTTTTGTTAATTATTATAAATTTCTCATATTTTAATAATTTAAAAAATTAACTTCAACCTTTAAATAATTAAATTTCTTTTATTTCATCCTTTTTTAAAAATAAGTATAAATTCGACTAACTAAAAAATGTCGGCATTATAGCTATATATAACTAATTTATCCAGATAACTGGCATAATCGTTTTGAAAACCTTATAACGTTAACCTTAAACCATAATCTTTTATTACTTTATTATCTATTTATCAAACTTTTTCGCGGTTTTTAAAACCTACTTTAATCGTTTTTTATATTCGCGTTTAATATTTATAAACAATCGACTATCGTAAACCTTTCCGGCTTATTATAATTTAACATACTACTCCTTAAAATTATTATTTAATTTTAAATAAGTTTCCTTAATCGATAACAAAACGTTATCCAGAATTTATATTATAAGCTTGTTATAATTCTTTCGGAAAATCTTATATTTTTAATTATGGTGAAAAAAAGTCCTAAAGTTTTGATTATAAGTTTATTTATTTTTAGTTGTTATCTCGAAAGTATTTATCGGATAACCCGTTCGATTAACTTTTTCAATTTAAATAATTCTTTCGAAAATTAAATTAATTACTCGTATCGACTAACGAATTCATCTTTTTAAATAAAAGAATATATCGAACGGCGTAGGTTTAATAAGTTATAAAAAGTTCTGATTAAGGTTAATATAATTTTATAAATTATATCCATTAACTCTGGCCTTAAATTCGTTTTTAATTTTATTTTAATTTTAAGGATTATTATAATAATTACAAACGTTATCGGTACAGTTAGCATTATGGTTATTAAAGTATATAAATAATTGTTATTAATATATAGCTTATATCGTTTTAACAACAGCTGATTAATAGATAATAATACGAATTACAAGAATAAGACTTTTAATTGTTTGATATAGGGGATATCAATTATATTGTATTACATAACTAGTTGCAGGTGCTCTAGAGCGCGCGCCGCACTTTAATATAGTCTAGTCACGTGATGTGCATATTCCGATCAGGGGTGCTAGCGCACCCCCTGCTAGCTGACAAGCTTCGACCTTAATAAACTTTATGCCCGCTGGTTTTACGGGTTCGGCAAGGTTAAATAATATAACTTAAGAAATATTAAGTTTTGTACGATAAATTTTAAGGATAAACTTTAAAGGATAAACTTTAAAGGTAAACCTTAACGGTAAACCTTAACGGTAAACCTTAATTACGTATAAAAGGTTGATATTTTTCCGAACTTTTATTAGTTTTACGGCTAGAAATATTACTTATTAACCAGAAAAAGGGTTAAAAATTTTAATTTCGATCGTATCTATAACTCAAAAATAGATGTTAATAGAAGATAAGTAAAAAGTACTTAGTACAAAATTACTTTTTCGGATGTAATACTACGTAAATCTCAATAGGTGATATCGACAATTTAAAACCATAAAACTATTATAAAAACCGTTTTATTAACGGTATATAACTTTTATAAAATTACCGGACGAGCTAAAATCATCGACATTATTATCGATTTAGAAAATATTTCTTAAAACGATCGATTTCGGTTTTCTATTTTCGGGTACGATTTGATTTGCGAAAGTAACGGTAATCGATTTTTACAAAAGTATATGCCGAAAAATATGACGATTATAGAGGTACTATTGGCGGAAATAATAAATATATATACTTTATTTTAGCTTAAAATATTTAAGCGGCTTAGGGTATTACGCCTTTTAAACTCTTTAAACTAATTACATAAGCTAAAACCTTTTATTAGAAATGTGCTATATATTCTTCGACCGTCTAGCAATAGGCCAAATTCCTTAGTTATAATACGATTTTCTTTTTTCTAGAATTTTTACTTTTAAAGATTAATTATTTATCACGTTTATTTAGGAAGTAATTTTTCTTTTTGTCTTTTAATTTAACCGTTATATTTAATCAAATTAAAAAACGATAATTATTTTATAAGCGTAATAACGTTTTAATTTTATTAAAATAAATTATTCGTTATAGTTTTAATATTTCTTAATAGTTTTTATTTATTATAAAGCTAAAAACAAAATTTTCAATGTTTATGTTAATTCTGAGAAATATTTTCGTCATATTAATTATAGTAATTTCTATAACCTTTTTGATTTTTTTAATGTCCAAATATTAAAAACTTTTAAATAAAAAAAAAGGTTAAAACGTTAAAAAAAAAAATTTAAGCGCGAAAAGTTTTTCGATTAAGCGTAAATAAGTTTAACCTTTTTTTAAAAATAACGAAAGATTTTACGTTGCCGTAAAGTCGAAATATTATATCGGGGAATTTAAGGTACGAAAACGAAAAAAATTTTAAACGTTTAAAACGAAAGTAGAAATAATTAAAAGTTGAAATAACCGTATCTGCTTGAACTATTGTTT
Organism: Monosporascus sp. CRB-9-2; assembly: GCA_004155915.1. Lineage (NCBI taxonomy): Eukaryota > Fungi > Ascomycota > Sordariomycetes > Xylariales > Monosporascus > Monosporascus sp. CRB-9-2. The sequence continues at coordinate 80,071 of QJOA01000188.1, read as the reverse complement.
CTGTTGATTAATTCAGCGTTAAGAGAACGGATTAGATATCGCTAAATAACGTAAATTGGAATATTTTTAACTTTAATAATTCCGGCGTTATTAATAAAAGTTTTTTAAAAGGCGTTAAATATTTATAAGGTTCTTTACAGATTTTTAAATTTTTTCGAAATTTAGATAAGTCTTTTATTTAATTAAGTACTAAATAAATCCGGTTTATTTTCGTACGTTCAATATCTTTTTTGTTTCGTAAATTAGTAGGTTTTTTTTGACAATTCTTATCTTTTTTATATTTACTTTAATCGTATTTATTATTATCTTAGGTAAGAAAATATAAAAAATTAGATAAAGTTTAACCCTCGACGATAACTTTAATTCGTAATTACTTTTTAAATTTGTATTGGTAATTAGATAGACTAGATCCCTTTCCGAAAAGGTTGAATTTTTTAACCTTTTATAATTGCAATATTTACTTATTTAGCTGCGTACGAATTTAAGTTTTATTTTTATTTTTGCGTGTAATTGCTTTAATTATTTTAATATAAGAATTGTTTTAATAATAGTTGATCTTTCGTATAAGTTTTGTAGACTTTTAGTATAAAACTAAAATTAGCAGTTGCTGGCGTCGTTTTGATACTTTCGTGATAGCTGGTATTATAGGCTAGTTATGTAACTGGTTACTTTTTAACCCAGTTATTTTGCTTGTAGTTGATATAGCATCGTAGATATGTTTTTAGCGTTTAGTGGGTTTTTTTCGTCTGTCCGTCTGTTTGCAGTCTGAATGCGCTTTGTCTGATATAATAAATTGGGACGGGGAGATTCGGTCTTGATTAGTGCATAATCGAAGAGCGTGTTACGAATAAGCCCAGGGTTCAAGAGATAATGAAGGTAACGCAAACTGTATTCTGGTGTTAAGACCAGTTTAAAAATAAAATTATGAATAATAAATGGTAATGTTTTCGAGGTTACGCCCGGCGAAAAGAACCGTTAAAAATATATAAAGGGTGCTAACTAATCGATCAGTTAGGCTATATGTTCAACCTTATATCTTACTTTATTTTAACCCTTTTTTCTTAAAATAAAATTATTCTTAATTTATTTTCAAAAATAACTAAATAAAAACTTAACGTAATTAATTCCTAATTTTATAAAATATATATAAAACTTATTAATTAATCTAGTTACTATTTACGCGGTTCATTTTTTAGTTTTTTTAGCTTAAAACTTCGTTTTTTACGTCTGGCCAAATCTTTACGTTATTTAGCTTTTTTTTTTCGGTACTTTATTCTCCTTTTCCTACTTAACGATCAAGGCCTTATACTTGGGCCAACCTGGCTAACTTTAAGGGAAATATAGCTTTAATTATTATACCATTATCTTATAAGTATCTTCCACTTATTTATACGGTATATTATACAGGCTCTTTACCATTATTTATATTCGTTAATTTTTACGGCCGGTTAAAGCTTATATTTCGGCTCGAAGGTAAATTTAAAAGGTTACGTCGATAATATAATTTTAAAACGAATAAGTTATAAAGGAAGTATCGAAATTACGGTAACTCGTAAAATCGACTTTTTAATTTTTTAGTTTTTTTAATTAAAAAGAATTAAGCTTAACGGTTAATTATTTCTAAAATTTAAAGCTTTACCAATATCTAACTTTTTATTATCGTCGCTGGACGGGAATAAAAACTTGTTAAGCCATAATCTTATAAACCTTAAAATATTCTCTTATTTTAACTTAAGTTTAAAATACCTTTTAATTATTTTTTATACTATCCAGCATAACGCCCTTTTTGTATAATACAAATTTACTTTATCGTTTTAGGTTACGAGTAATAAAATAAAACGCGTAAGTAATTTACAAACCGTAAATCCAAAACATATTCTGGAACGATATATTGGCAATCGCTATACGAATAAGCAGGTTTCCGAATACTAAATTTTCCAAAGCCTTTCGATATTCCTGCAAAAATAACTTAATACGTTTCTTAAACGGGCAAATATCAAAAAATATAATCGTTTTTTTTTAATCGGATATATAATATACTAACCTAATAACCTTTACTTTTATTACCGATTAATATCTTAAGCTGGATAATAAACCAAACGTATTTAAAATTATAAATCCGGATTACTTTTTTTATCTTATTAAGGATAATAATAACTTAACCTTTATTAATTACCTTTCCGGCTTTTAAAATAATAGCCATAATTCCTAATAAAATATTTATAATAATTATTTAAATAATTATTATAACATATTATAATCGTAAATACTTTTTATTTTGCATAATTATTAAGGTTTGCTATAATCCGGCTAACATTACGTTATTTCAAAGTTTATCGGACCATAAAGGAAATAAAATAACCTTTCGCTATAAACGGGTATTACCTTTATTATATAAGGTAATAAAACTAAACCGATTAAAATATAACTTCGGAGTTGGTATTATAAAAGGATAAAAAATACGGCTTTTATTATACATCTTATATAAATACATTAACGAACTAACTGAAATCTTTAAAATATAATATATTTAACTTTTTAAATCTCTTATTTTTACCCTACATAATACGCTTTTTAAATAACAATATTATAACTGGTATTAAGCTAATTAAAATATACAGGTACGACTAAAACGATATATAATAATTAAGGGTAATAATAATAATAAATAATAATAATATATAATATATAAGTATATATAGATATAAATATATAAAAATATAAATAAGTTATAAATATCGAGTTATATAAATACAAAAATTCGTTAAAAAATAATACCGAATTATATACGTAATTAATTAGGTAAATATAAAGCCAGTACACTAAATTTTATTATAAAAAACGTATATGCCGAAAATCTTTTTAATAATCTTTTCCGATATTATATAAAAAAGGATATAATCGTCGGTGCATTTCTTTAATCAATTATACAGTTATTTCTGCACCTACATTTTTTTTGCAACTTTTCTTTTACGAACTATACTAATTTCTCCTTCTCGATTATATCCATTCTTAAAACTTAATATATACCTAAATATATATATAATTATTCCCGTCGTTCTGATTAATACTATTATAAGTTCCCGCAAATTATTAAACCTATATAATATTTAAGGTTTTCGTGGAAATATAAACCTAGGTAAACTTATTAACTTTATAAAAAAGTTGTTTATTAAAAAGTAATCCGGACCAACTAATAAGTTATTAAATTCTAGTAATATTAAGCCCGTTAATTATAAAGTTAAATAAAATATACGTAAATTCGAATATATTTTTATTTAACGTTATAAAGTTTTGGCCGTATTGAATACAATTATATTTTTTAAATCTGCAACTTATTATAACGTTTCACATATGCGAGCGAGATATACAAGCGAGCGAGACACTTTTTTAGCCATTCCAATTACCTATCTTCAGTCGTCTATTTCTTAACACCAACGTTATGGAACGGCTTACAGAAAAAGCAAGAATAAACCTAGCTATTTAGGCTAAAAAAAAGACCCGAAACTTAATTACAAAAAACTTAGTTTTATCTATAAAGTTTCGCATTTTACCCTAACATACCTTTTTAACGGTAAATACGCCCGAATTAATATTATTCTCAATTTACAGAAATTAACGCCGACCGAAAAAAAATTTATTATCGACCAAATCCTTAACTTAAATACGCGAACGTTTCCTATCCGGCTTTAGTACGTTAAAAATATAGCAAATTTATTACTTACTTAATGCGTTATAAAACGGGTCGAGGTTAATTAAGCGTCGAACTTTATTAAACGGCAAAAAAAGTTTTAAACGCGTTTAAATTAAAAAATCGATTATTAACGGATTTTATTTAAAAATCTGGAAATATTTCGTAAATAATTCGAGTTTATTCGGGTTATTATCGTAAAATACGGTATCGTAAAAAGGGATATTTATAATTTCGACGAAATTGAATTTTTAATAAATCTTTTTATAATAACGAATATAATAATTACCAATACCGAAAAACGTAAAAAATTAAATAAATATAATAAAAAAATAGAAAATAAATTATAATTATCCAGATTATTAATTTCTAAAGTTAAGTTATACCGTTATTTATTATTATAACGGGAAGAAATTATTTTGGATTTTAATACCGTAATAACTTATTATTAATAACCGATTAAAAAATTATATTAAATAATAATAATTAAATAATAAATAAATTAGGTTTCGAATAAATTTAGCGTTTTAATAAATATATTCGGACGCGTACGAAAGGTTCGAAATATTTCCTTATTTTTAACGGTTACGAAAGTTATTATTCGATCGAATTCGAAAAGTATTACGTTAATAATAATATTATTACGTTTTATATACCCGCATATTTTTTATATCGGTTTTAATCTTTTAATATATTTTGTTTTTTTATTTTAAAACGCGTTTATTTGCAATATATCGAAAACCTAATACGATATTATTATACTTATATTACCAAAAAAGATTTCCTTACCGGCTTTTATAACGCGTTCCAAATTACTATAACGTCCGATAATATTAAATCTAAATTCGTAAAAGCTGGTTTTATTTTATTCGATTTTAATAACGTTCTTTCCGAATTAAAAGTTCCTCTAATTATACCTACGCCGACCGTCTCCCCGCTAACATTTGCCGGTTCCATTCGTTCCCTACTCGTAAAAACCCTTAAAAATATTAAAAAAGTAACAAAATAAAAACGTTATTTATAAAAAAAGATTAAAAATTAATAAAGTAACTTATTAAAACAAAAAATAATTAAATCGATTAACCTTTTAACCAAAGGTAATTTATTATTTTTATACGAAAATATTTTTTTTCGGAAAGAAATTACTTAATTACGCAAAACGAATTATATTTTAAGCAAACGTTGCAAAACCAAAAATAAACATTTTTAAAAAGAAAAAAAATTATTATACAAAAGGAACAAGCTTTTTTGGCCGAAAAAAAGGGGGTGGTAAAAAAATGCAGCTAATAACGGTTAAAAGCAATCGTCGCAAAAAGGTTAAAACCAAGGAACGGAAATATAGCGTTTACGACAAACCCGGACATAATATGCGTACTTATAAAAAAACTGTAAATACGTCTAGCGAAAAAGAATCCGATTGATTTGAATTAATGCGATATGTTATTGTTAAGTTATTTGAATTTGTTGTTACGAGGTGCCAAAAAGTGTTTCGCTTGCTCGTATATCTCGCTCACATATGGGGGACGTTACCGATAAAGCTTTAAATATTAATCGGGATATTAAGTTTTTATATAACCTTAATAATATTCATATGCTTTAAAATTTAATATATCGCCGGGTACCTATTTACGAATTAACTTTTTTTTAATATAAATTTTATAATACAATATTTAATTAAAATGCCGTATTATTTAAAATACCGGTTATAAATAATTTACAATTCCTTAGACCTTAACCTTTTTAATATATATTACCGTTAATCAAAATATTAAAAAGTTTCATATTTAATTTAATTTTAAGTATTATTAAGTAAATAACCGATAACTGCCGATTAATATCGGTTATACTTTTACTTTTTAAAATATTTTAATTTCGTAATATTATTTCAGGGTTTTTATTAACGGTATTGATTATTTTAACAAATCCGCGTATTATTAATCGGCTTTTTAGGCTATTTTTAAATATTAAAATATTACGCTTTTTTAATTTTTAAATCGGGCGTTAACAGAAGTTAATTTAATTCTGGAACGATGAAAATATTATATATTACGTAATACTTAAATATATTAAAATAAATATTTTTTATCTTTTATAATATTTTTAATAAACTTTTATTAATTAATATAAAATATTCGGAATTATGTTTATTAATTTGGTCGGCGGTCCAGCTACCGGTCGGTATATATAATAGTAAATTAAGGGCGAAAATTTTTAAATAACCATAAATATTTAATTTAATATAATTATTATACTTTAAAACAAAGGTAAAAAGTTACCGTTTTATCTTATATACGTTAAAATATTTCGTGCCGGGCTTATAAGTTTTTTTATATTTTTATTTACTAAAAACTTTTGGTATATTATTAATTTATTTATTTAAGTTTTCGAAATATTTAATATTATCCTATACGAATTATACAAACGATAATATCGAATATTAAAGTAATTTAATTAATATAATATATACCTATTTTTTAAATATTAATTAATTTCGGGATTTTATAAGAAAATTTATAATAATTACGTCGGATTTATCGAAAATCATAATTATATTTTCCGAAATAATCGGTTAGAAAATTTTAAAGCAAGTTATAAACGATTATTATAAATTAGAAAAAATATTCGTAACGATATTTACCCGATTATAAAAATATTCGATAAAAATTAGCTTCAGAATAAAATTAAAAAACATATTTCGAATTTTTAATACCGGGCGAATATAATTAAACGTATTAATTATAAATAAAGTATAATAAATATCGTATAAGATAATAATAAATAAGATAATAATAAGGCGTAATAAGGTTTTTATATTTTAAATTTTTATAATTAATTACGTTAATTTTTTCCGCTTTTTTAAGCCGTTCGTTTCCGGTATATTATTATCGTTCATAATTACGTAACTTTCGAATCGATTATTAAATATTTATATTTTAATATTTATTTTTATAAATTTTAAAACTCTAAATTATTAATTTTTTAATAACTTAATATTATTAATATTAAAGGTATCCGATATTTTATTATTAAGTTAATCGGTAAATAATTTGGTTTAATCGTTTTTTTATAAATTAATCGGGTTTTAAATTTTTTTTTTCCTTTTTTATAAATTATTTTAATTTATTAATAAAGAAGTTTTTTTTAATTTTATTTCATTAATCTTTTTTAAATAATAAATATTTAAATTAATAATATTATTAACTAAATACGGCCTAATTTAATAATATTTAAGCTTTATATCTTTAAATATATTTATATATTAAAGCGTATCGTATAATAATATTAAGTCGTTTATTTTTAAAAGTTTATTTTTTATTTTGTATTTATTTTTTTAATTTATAAGTTTAGTAATTTTATAATATTAATTAGTAATAATTTTAGTAACTTTAATTACGTTTTTAACTTTCCTTTTTAAAAACCGAATTTCTTAAGCAATTAAATTTTTTTTCGAAATATTAAAATTTTATATTATAATCTTTTATATTAACAAAATTATTTCGATCGATAAAAACGTTTTTTATCCGTATAACAATTTATACGGGCTTAGGCCGTAACTTTTTATTATAATATTATCGGTAAAAACCATTTTAAGTAAAAGTTTAACTTATCCTTTATCGATATTATTCGTTATTTTTATTAAACCTTTAACGATTAAAACGTACCCTTTTTTAACCAGGCTTTATCGTTATACGGTATATATAACTTTAACCTTTCGTTAAATCCTAAATATATTACAAACTTTGATTATTTCGCCTTTATTCTTAAAGTTACAATTTATTTTAATCTTTATCGGAATACCGTATCGATAAAAAAATATTTAATCAAAAACTTTTTAATCGTTATTAACGTAGCAAAATATAGGGCTTTAACTTTTAAATAATCGGATAATTTATACCTTGTTTCGACCGTAACCTTATAACTATTATTATTAAGTATAAATTAAATATGGATTACTTAAATAATAATTATATTAATAAATTACGAAAAGCCGTAACTTTTTTCGAACCGTCGATTAAATACCTTTTAATATTTTATATATACTTCTATTATTTTCCGAATATAATTAAATAATCCTTATTAATAATAAAAAGTTATTATATAATAACAAATTAAATTTCGTTTTTTATAATTATAATCTTTATGATATTACTTTATTATTACAAATCGCTTTTTTTAATATTAACAATTTTACGGTTACCGTATCGCTTATTTACCTTACGTCATAAAATACCGTTTTAAATAAAATAATTTAACGTTTCGGTTTTAAAAACAGTTTTTTATTAAAACTTTATATAACCGATTAAAAAGATTTAATATTATAAAAAACTTAACGTATTTTTATAATTTCTTAAACTAATTCCTAATAAAAGGTTTTTATTTATCCATTTTAATAAAAATTAAAACTATATCGGTTAAAATAAAATTAAACCGAATAACGTTTAATTAAATGTTAATAAAGTTATTAACCTTTTTTTCTATTAATTGTTTAATATATTAAAAACTTTAGGCGGTTTTCGGAACAAACTATTAACGGTTATATTCTTTTTATTAAAAATATGCTTAATTTCGAAATTAAATATCTTTATTTAAACGATTTGATAGATAAATATAATTTTAAGTAAAAAGTTTAAAACTTTATTAATTTAAATTATTAATACCTTAACGTCGGTTTTTAATATAAATCGGATTTTATAAATATAATTTTAAAATCTTTTTAAATTTTAAAAATAATTTAATATTTTAATTTATTAATATCGTAATTTAATTTAATGTTTTTTTAAATATTATTTTCGAAATATATAAAATGCTTAATATTATTAATTATTTAACCAAAAATACCTTTAAAATTATTTTTATTTACGTTTATCCTTATAATAATTTTGTTTATAATAAAATTATAATCCAAAATAATTAAGGTTAAGGTAATAATAATCGTTTTTATTTTTATTTCTTATAATATGATTTTAATTAAACTTTTAAATAAAAAAAGTTTTTTTTTTTCGAAATAAACCTATAAAAATTCAATTTTAATTACAAAATATATAACAAAAATCCGGTAATAAATAATAATATTTAGAAAAGTTTTAACTTTCGAAACGTTTTTATATAACGGAATTTCTAAAAAAAAAATTTTACTTTAAATATATTCGATCGCCGTTTATTTACCCTACAAAAAAATCCGATTATAATAATTATTTTTTAATATTATTAAAACTTTTTTATATTAAGCGATATTTTAATAAATTTATAATTAAAAAAAATCTTATTTATGTTAACGATATACTTATATACAAATTGCCGAATTCCGGGAAAAAGATTTTTGTCGTTATATTTTGTCTTTAAACCTTTAATACCGACATCGTCGACAAATAACCGGGTAATATTAAGCATTAAATCGTTAAAATTCCTCCCTATTACGCGGCAAAAATAAGTTATAAAATTAGTAAATTTTATAAATATATTAATAAATTTAAAAAACTTTAAAAATATTACGAAAATAATAAGATCTTTATTAATAAGGGTTAATATAACCTAATTATAACCGGAAAAAAAGTTTATTAAAATAATTAACAAATATATAACAAAATCCGCAAAAAATTCGTCGTAATTTTTTTGCATAAAGGTATTACGTAAAGTAATAATATTTAATTTGGTTACAAAATTAATTAATTATAAATTACCGTCTTTTTTTTAATAAAAAACTTAATATTTTTATACGTAATATAAAATTATTCGAATATTTTTCGTTAAATATATATTCGTAACATATTAATTAATTTATTTTTAAAGTTAATAAATATTATTATATTTTTAATTTATTATGCTTTATAAAAAATTATTCGGATTTTATAATTTGGTATAATACTTAATTTAATTTTATTATACTTCTGTTAATCTTAAATTAAAGTAACCTTTTTACGAAAAAGCATTTTTTTAAATAAGGCTTTTTTAATACGGTTAAATTTATTATTAAATTAATTAAAAATAACTTTAATTCTTTTCTTAATAAATCGGATATCTTATAATATAATAATAAACCTAAAAAATAGAATAACTAATAATATATCAAATTTATTAGGTTTTTTTTTTACTTTAATTAATAACTTTTTAAATTTTTTTAAACTTTTTAATTTTTTAGTCCGGGTTTCCGGGTAATATTAATCCGTTTAATGGTATATTATTAACTAAAACCATTTTTTTCCATTTCGGTTTATATATTATATTAATTTATATTATCCGATTATTATTAATCTTTTGTTATATTTCGTTTTAAAATATATAATATAAAATATATATAAATTTTTTATTATTAAATTAATTTAAAATAATATTTCCGGATCTTAATTTATTATTTATAACCTTTTAAATTATTTTAAAATTTTGATTAATATATATATTATTAATCGAAAAAATATAAAGGCTTATAACGTATTTATTTTTATTTTCGCTTATAAACCTGCTTTCGTTAATAAAACGGTTTATTATTTTACCGGTTGGCTTTTTTTTAAACTTTTTGTTAATATGGATATTACGCGTAACTTTTCCAGCAAGAATTAAAAAAATAATAATTTTTTAACGGCCTAAATTTTAAGGTTTTTTTTATTACGTCCGGGTTTATATTTAACGTTATTTTCGATTTAGCTATAAAGTTAAATTTTAATATTAATAATTATATAACGTAATAATTATTAACGATAAATAAAGGAATAATAATTAATTAATTAATTAACTAACTAAACAGGTATTTTAATAATATTTTTAAAAAAAGTTCTTTTTTAAAAATTAAAGCTTATAAACGATATATATATTTATTATATAATTAATTTATATCGTTTAACGTACGATATTATAATAACGTTAAATTTAATTTCGGTATCGATAATTTTATTAATTAAATTTTTATTATTTTTATAGCTTACTTTAATTATTAGTTTAAATAGCAAAATAATATATTTAATTAAGTTATATTATTAAACCGATAAAACTTTAATTTTTTTTTAACTTTATGCTTTATAACCGATATCTATAATAAAAATTTTAAAAAGTTTTGTTATTTTTAAAGTTTTTAATTTTTACATTTTAACTTCGGTTATTTTAATCGTTTCCGTATTTTTACGATTAAGTACTTCTAGAATTTTAATAATTATAAAATTTTTAAAAGTTTTTCCGAAATTTAAGTAAATTTTAATTAATTCGGACCAAATAAATTTAAATTTTTTTTTAAAGTTTTTTCGGCTTTCTTTTTTTTTAGAATTTAATGATATATTTATTAATTAAGCTTTTATAAATAAAGATATTATTTATTTAAATAATGTCGTTTATATAAAAAATATTAATATTCCTCCGAAAGGTATTATTTATTTAAATACCAATTTTTATATTATAAAATATAAGTTTTTTAAATATTAAATTATTATCGTTAATTTTATATTTAATCTTATTTCTTTTTGTACCTTTAAAATTATTTTCTTTATTTTTAAATCTTTTAGCCATTATAACGTTAATAAATATCGTTAACTAATTAAAATTGTCGATTTTTAAGGTTCGGACTTTTTTTAAATAACGGGTATTTTTATTTTCGATAAGGTCGCTTTATAATTATTTACGTAAAAATACCTTTTTATAAAATAGCTTTTCTTTATAATCGATAAAATAAATTATATTAATTTCGATTACTTTGGTTTAATTATTATCAAATTTTTATCGATTTAATTATAAAATCGTAATATATTTTTAAAGTTTAGCTAAATTAATAATATCCGTGTTAAAATTAATTAATTAATTATTAACGTCCCGGAAAATATCGTTTCGCCGATTAAAATATCGCATTTTTTCCTTAAATCGGATAAAAAAGGTTAATAAATTATAAATTTATTTTAAAATCTTTTTTTAAATTAAAATTTATTATTCGATCGTTTAATTTTTTAAAACTTAAAGGAATTAAATTATGCTTAAAATAACTTTAATTTTTATATTTTTATATTAACAAATAAACGGCATTTTTATATATCATATCCAGGCTTTTAATAAAATTAATAAATATTTTAATTAAAATTATTAAAACGTTTATTATAACTTTAATAATTATTTTAATAGTTTTTTCGATTTCGGTATTTATTTTATTTACGGTAAGAATTTAATCGATTAAACTTATTTAGCTAAAAACTAATTATATTAATCGATAAGTTAATATTATAATTATATATTTAAGGTACTTTTTATTTTAACGGAACATAATATTATAATATTTAAATTATTTTTCGGTTCTTTATTTCCTTTTTAAAAGTTTCGAAATTTTAAAATTATTAAACTTAATTAATCCTTAAATCTTATAATATATTTATAATTTCCGATACCTAATTAATCCGGTTCGATAATAATTATCGTAAATAAAAGTTTTTTTATCGTTATTATTTAAGCTATTAAGCCGAATAAAGCCGATTTTTATTATTTTATTCGATATTAAAACGAACGCCTTTATATTATTATTTACGTCCTTTATATTTAAAAAATATAACCTTACTTATAACCTAGCCTTTAATTAATATAAAAACCTTATTATAAATTATTATATATAAATCCTTAAATTATATATTCGAATTATTAATAATCCTTTCGAAATAGCCGGTTAATAACCTTTTTAATAAGTTTTTAATATACTTATTTTTACTAGCTAATTACTTTTTTTACTTAACTTTTTTTAAAACATTTTTTACTTTAATAATATATTTTAAATAATAATTATAAACTTAATTAAAATTGTTTCATTAAACTTATTTAATTAAAATCATTAATTAATTTTTAATAATCCGAATTTACTTTAAATTTTATAACTTAAAAATTTTCAAAATGATTTTAATTATGTCGTTTTATTTAATTATTTTATTAATAATTGGTTTAATTCGGTTTTTTATATTAATATTATCGGTTTAAAATAATAATTTGGTAAAGGTTTTAAATTTTATAAATTTATATTTTTTATATAATTTAATAATTCTTTTAACCTAATTAATAATTCCGGTTTTCAAAAAACGAAAATTCGGATAAATTAACGGATTTAAAAAAATATAAAAAATAAAAGTTTATTTATGATAAATATAAAAAAGCCGTATTCGGGTTAATTAATTTATCCGAAAAGTATAACGTCCGGTATAAATTTTATAAATTTTATAGATAATTTTAAAAATTTATATTTTTATAAAGCTTTTCGTTTTTTCGGTATTTTAATAATAATTTTAAAAATTATTTATATATTAAGTTTTTCATAGGCTTTAAAAATTTAATTAAATTATTATTATTCCGGGATTTAACTTTATTAAATTTATTATTATAAAAACTTTTTTTATCGGTATTAAACGGTCGTATTTAAAGTAAAATTTTAATTATTTGTAAAATTAAGAAAGCTTAATATTATAAATAATCCGTATTATAATTAAATTTAAGTAATAACTTTAAAAAGTTTCGATAAGCTTTTGGAAAATTTGTTAAAACTTATTTTAAATTAATTAATATTATTAATTTTTAAATCTCTTAAATTATAAAATATTATTTTAACGGGGGTATATTTAGGTATAAGGTATATAATTATCCGTAATAATTTTTTTAAATTATTTAAATAATTTTATTTTAATTAATATTACGGCATTAATTATTTAACCGTATTTTTTTAATTTATTAATTAATATTTTTAATATTAATTTAAGCGCTATAATATTTAAGTTTAATAAAAAAAAAGTAAATCCTAAATAATACCGTTTAATAATAAACATATAAAATATTACCTAATTAATGCCGAAAAGGTTTAAAATATATTGCGTAACGTTTTTTTTTTTTTTTAATTTTTATATCGTATCAAGGAACGTTATTCCTTTTTCGGTACTTTTTTTTCGTATATAAAATAAATAACTTTATAACTTTATTCCTTTTTTTATTCGTATTCGTTATTTTATTTATATCGTTAATTTTATCGTTATTATATTTATTTTAATTAATTTAAATTCTAATAATTATGTCGTTAATAACGTAATTTTAACTTTTTTAACCTTTATTAATTAAATTTTATAATTTGTTTTGTTACGTAATTTTCTTATTAATACGTATAATATTTTAAATTATATATCGGTTTAAAACTTAGGTAATTAGGTTAGGTTCCGATACCGGTTACCGTCCGTATTTATGTTTTTTTGCCGTTTTCCGAATAAAGCTGTATTTTTAAATAAGGTATTATGTTTAAGTAGTTTAATAACTTTTTTATTAATCGGAAAAAGGTTACGTCGTTATTATAATTGTTAATCGTTTATCGTAAGTTATTATTAAATTTATATAATTATAATTATAGTTATAATCGTAATCGCGCTTTTAATTAAGATCTTATTTTTTCCGTTTTTTAATCGAAAATCGAAAGTTACCTCGGTAATTAATTAAAGCTAATCTTTTTTCGTTAGCAGTTAGATAAATTAGAACGGAAAAATTCGGTTTTGATTAATATATAATCGAAAAGCGTATTACGAGTAAGCCCAGGGTTTAAGAGATAATAAAGGTAACGCAAACTATATTTTGGTATTAAGACCAGTTTAAAAGCAAAATTATAAATGATAAGTGGTAATGTTTTCGGGGTTGCGCCCGGCGAAAAGAACCGCTAGAAATACATAGGGGGTGCTAACTAATCGATTAATCAGGCCGTATATCCGACCCTGTACCCTGCTCCATTTTAATAATTTCCGTTAAAAGTCTTTAGGTGTTTAAGACGTATTTAAGGAAAATATATGTAAGTTGTTCTATATCGATATTTTCGTTATATAGTAGTCGATATTTTCGTTATATAGTAGTAAATAAGAAAATTTCGTAAATCGATTAACGATTATAAAGATGCTGTCGTAATATATTTTTAAAGCTGGATTTTCTAATAAAAAGGATTTAATAATAAAGTTAAATATAGTAAAATCTTATAGTCGTTATATAACTGGTAATAGCTATAACTTTTTATAAGGTTTATATCGTTATATTTTTGTTTTAGTGTAAATATCGTATTGTCGTATTATTCTTTATACGGTTAATTTTATTTTAAGAAAATAATCTCCGTTATAATCATTTTAAGATTTTATAAATTTCTAAATATTTATATCGTTAATATTTATATATAACTCGTATTAAGTTTTTTAAGATTTTTTTAGCCTTTAAGTTTTATTTATTCGTTATTTTTCGAATAAATCTTTACTATATTATTATATGCGTTAATATATATTAATTTAAATTCCTTTTATTATGTCGACAATTAGTGCTTTTAAGTGCTATCGGCTGGTGGGCTTTATTTAAGCTAGGTAGCAGAATGCTGCTTAGTACAGCCTTTATTTATTATTAATCTTTTATTATTTAATTATATATATAAAAGCGATTGTTTATAAACTAAATTAATCGTTTTTTTAAAATATAAAGAATTGTTATATAAAGATTTACGCCAGATTTTTATATTCAATTATTATGATTGTTAATATAGTAAATTTTCTAGTTAATTAGTAACCGTAATACGTTATACGAAGTGGTTAATTATAGTTTAATAAAAATTAAATTAATGAAAAAAATACGAGATTTAAAAAAAAGCCGTCTAGTTAACGATTTAGAAAAAAGTCAAGTAGTAATTAACGATGGCAAATAAGCATAGGAACGAAAAACCTTTTTCCTTTTCCTTTATTTAGACTTTTTTTTTTAATTAAACGATTTTATAAAACGAAAAGATTTTTAGCGAAAAAGAATACGAAGCATCCTGAATAAGAAACGTTTATTACTTTAATAGCTGTTAAGAACCGTTATTTAAAGATAATAATTCGAAGCCGACCTAAATAAGCTTTATTCGTTCTTAAATAATAATATAAGTAGTATTAAACGTAACGTTAGGGCGCGGAAAGTAAGATATTAATAAGTCGAAAATAATATCAAGAAGCTAAAGTTTTAAAGCAAAAAATATAGCAATATATAAAGCAGATAAATAATATAATAATGTAGTTATTAAATATATTTTAATTTAAAACGCGAAGCTTTAAAAGTTCGCGTAATACGAAGATGTAATCAAAGGTGTCGTAAAACGCCTCGCCTGAAATTAAGACAAATAACTTTAAGAAAGTATTTATCGTATTAAAAAGCGATATAAAGAAAATTAACCTTTTAAGAAAAACCGAAACGAAGTTTAAAAGGTGGTTTATAAAAACTTTAATTCTCCAAAAAAAAAACGCGAGAAGAAAAATATGAAGTTATTTAAGTTACTTACGAGAAAAAATGGTACGTAATAACCTTAATAATTTAGATTCTTAATATTTTTTTCGAACTTTTTTAAAATTCTACTTGAAAAAAAAAGACAGTTATAGGTTTTTTAACAGCTTATTTAACTTTATTAACTTAAATAGCTTTAACGAGATAAGTATTTATTTAGAAGAACGAAAAAAGGATTTTAAAAAAATTTAATTCTTAAAAATATTTAAACTAAATAACTTTATAAAAAACTTAACTTTAAATATATTAATTTATATAAAATTACCAAAATAATTTTAAAAAAGTAATTATGAATTAAGATTATTACCGAAAATTAAATTTTATCCCATTTTCTATATGTCCTTATTCGAAATAATAATAAATACGATTAGAGCTAAAATAAAACGAAAAAGAAATTATAAAAAACGTACCGATTTACGAAAAAAAAATTTTAAATATATAAAAACAAAAAGGATTTATTTAATATTTAATTAAATAAATAAAAACTATTTAAATTTCGAAAATATTTAGGGATTCGCGAAAGGTTTTATAAAGATTTAAGGTTTTTTAAAACCCTTTTATTAATAACGTTAAAATTATTAAAATTTAAATTTAAATTTACGTTATTTAATAATACCTAATCCGTCCTTTTAATACTAAACCAATTAACAAAAAAAATAATCTACGTAAATATAGCTATTTCGGCTTTTAACTATCTTTATTCCCGTTCCAAACGTTTAAATTTTTCTATCGTTTTCATACCTTAAATTTCCCTATATAATATTTCAATTTTATATTTTTATAGCAACATTTTTTAATTTCGTAACCAAATCAAACAATTAAATAATTCTTTTTCGGCAAAACGTTTTTAAAATTTTAATTAATCCTTTTTATTTATTAATCTCTAATATTTTAATTCGAAAAGATTTAAAAATTTAAAAAATATTTAATATATTTAATATAATAATAGTATTTTTTAAAATTAAAATAAACTTTACAAAGTTCGTTTTCGAACTTATAATAAAAGCTTAAAATAAAAAATTTAAAATATATACTAAAATTAAAAGGGCTAATTTATTTTAACAAAATTAAAATGTTATTACGTTTAAAATAAAATTATTACTTTTTTTAATTTAATTAAACATAATAATTAGGTTATAAAATAAAATAATAATACAAAAGAAAAATACTTATTAAACGATATAATAAATAAATTAATCTTTAAAGGCCTAATACTTTTTTTTTTTAAAAAAATCGTATCATAACCTTAAAACTTAACCTATTACCAAACAGTTAAAAATATATAAATATTTCCGATAAAAAAAATCTTAACTTACGTAACCGATTTAAAAAGGTTTAATAAAAAAATAAGGCTTAGCATTTTAAATCAATCGAATAAAAAAAGTAGCTCGACGGGCTCGATAAGAGTTAACTATTATAAATATATCAAGCCAGTTCAAATACTCCGAACCAAAACAAATATATATACGCTTATTATTTCCATAGCTTAAATAATATCAGCTTGCAATAATAATTAGTTACCCAAATCACCTACGGTTATCTGCTATTACCAAACGTAACTATCTTCTTATTACTCAGACTTCCACAATACCACTGCTAACATAAACCGTACGACTAGGTTTAATAATTAGTTAAGCCTATAGCTGTCACATTAATCGAATAAAAAAATAGTTCGACGGGCTCGGCGAAACTCGACTATTATAAATGGATTAAATTAGTTTAAGTATTTCGAACTAAAATAAATATATATACGCTTATTATTTCTATAGCTTAAATAAGATTAACTTATAATATAATTTAATTACTTAGATTATTTACAGTTATCTGCTAATTATTAGACGTAATTATTACCTTATTGCTTAAATTTCCACGATACCACTGCTAATATAAATCGTACGACGAGGTTTAATAATTAGTTAAGCTCATAGCCGTTACAAATTATTTCGTATTAATAATTAACTACGTTAATTATTTGCTATTTAGCAAGTTATTACCTTGTCGTTAATAATAGCTTATTAATAACGTTTTCGAAAATAGGTTAATTTCGTCTTAATTAAGATATTTTCTATATTTTTATAACGTTTTACATCATCGAACGAATCAAACTACCAAACGAATTAAAATTTAAAACTTCGCAATAATAAATTAAAATAATTTAATAATAATATATTATTTTATTTTAAATTCATCGGATTTTTTTTCACTAAACGTATTTATAATTTTTTATAAGTACGCGTATTATATTTGGACTTGTTATAAATACTATATTTTCGTTTCTTAATTTTAACCCTTTTATAATAATTATCTTTAATCGTTATTATTTACATTCTTTTATTACTCCTTCTTTCTTGTTTAAAAAAGTTTAACGTGTTATACATATAAGCAAAAAATATATATAAGCGAGCCGCTTTTTGGCATTTCGTAATTACAAATTTAAATAACTTAACAATAATATATCGCATTAATTCAAATTAATCGAATTCTTTTTAACTAAATATATCTATAACTTTTTTATAAATACGCGCATTATATCTGGGCTTGCCGTAAACGTTATATTTCCGTTTTTTTGTTTTCACCTTTTATAATAACCCTTTTTAATTATTATTAGTTACATTTTTATTACTCTTTTAGGCCAAAAAAAACTTATTCTTTTTATATAATAAATGTTTCTTTTTTAATGCAAGGTTAAATAGGTTTAAATCTTATTTTCTAGGCTAAGACAAATATATAGAAAATTATTATACGATATAATTTATACGATAAATATTATATTTAATATCTTTAAATACGGTAATTAATTGATAGTTCTACAGTTACGATAAATTAATACCTCGATCTTATAAAGCCTTATCTTTAAAGCCGATTACTTGGCCCCCGTAAATACGTAATTTCTTAATTAATGTTAACTTAGAAAGTTTATATACGTAATTGCCGATAAGCTTTAATTTTGGTAAACTTTATGCTTATTAATTTTACGGTTTAGCAGGATTAAACAATATAACTTAAAAAATATTAAGTTTTACGTAATAAATTTTAAGGATAAACTTTAAAGGCAAACCTTAAAGGTAAACCTTAACAGTAGACCTTAATTACGTATAAAAAGTTAATATTTTTCCGAACTTTCGCCAATTTTACGGTTCGATCGTTTCTATAATACCTTAAGTTACTTAAGATATTATATTACATAAATTCGAATATACGATAC
Organism: Monosporascus sp. CRB-9-2; assembly: GCA_004155915.1. Taxonomy (NCBI): domain Eukaryota; kingdom Fungi; phylum Ascomycota; class Sordariomycetes; order Xylariales; genus Monosporascus; species Monosporascus sp. CRB-9-2. The sequence goes on along the minus strand of QJOA01000188.1, from coordinate 60,908 downwards.
TGGTAATTTATAACCGTAAAATTATTATTAAAATCGTTTTATTAACGGTATAAAATTATTAAAAAATTACCGGATGAATTAAAATTATCGCTATTATTATCGATTTAAAATTTTTTTTTAAAATAATCGATTTTGGTTTTTAATTTTCGGATACGATTTGATGTACGAAAATAACGGTAATCGATTTTTATAAGAATATATGCCGGAAAGTATAACGATTATAACGAGATTATTAGCAAAATTAAAAGGGGAAAATAATAATAAGTTGAAAAATTTCGAAATTTAAATTTTGGAACGATATAAGGAGAATTACGGGCGATAATTTGCCCGGTTGTTCTGGATTACGAAAACCGCCTAAAACTTCGATAAGAATCGACGTGGATAAGAGCGGGATAAGGTAGTTTACAAGGGGAATGGATTTAGTAAAGCCTAGGAATTAAGGTAGCAATCTATCATTTTATCCAATTTTGTTTATACGGTTACGTCTTTTTTAAGGAGAGTTTCTTTTTTAATAATATTTATTTTTAGTTTTATTACGTTTGTTTAAAATGTAATTCGTTGTGCGTAATTAAAGGTTTTTTTTTGGAAAAAAACTGATTTATATAATAATAATATATAATTTTTTGTTATAAAATTAACCGATTCGAATATTTTTATTAATAAATTATCTTAATAATTTTTAATTTCTTTTGTAAATATTCTTTTTATCTCTTTATTTTACGAATATTTTTTAACAATTTTTGTAAAAAATAAAATAAAACCAGCGAAAGTTAACGGGAAAAGGATTAATATAAATATAATTAAAGAAATTTTTAATTCTAAAAAAAGTTATTAAAATTAAATAAAATAAGATTAATTTTTGTAAACCCAGATTTAATATTATCGGATATTATAATAATTTAAAACGTATTATATAAACCGGCGAAAAGAAAATTCGTAATATAAATATAATAATATAATAATATAATATTAAATTTTTAATATGCCGTAAATAAACGCGTTTAAAAATAAAAAAGTAAAATATATTAAAAACTTAAAACTAATCCGAAAAATACGCGGGTATATAAAACGTAATAATATTATTATTAACGTAATATCTTTCGAATTTTATTAAATAATAATTTTCGTAATGAAATGGAGCAGAGTGCAGGGTCGGATACATGGCCTGACTGATCAGTTAGTCAGCACCCCCTATGTATTTCTAGCGGTTCTTTTCGCCGGGCTCAACCCCGAGAACATCACCACTCATCGTTCATAATTTTGCTTTTTGGACTGGTTTCAACATCAGAATACAGTTTGCGTTACTTTCATTATCTCTTAAACCCTGGGCTTATTCGTAATACGCTCTTCGATTATATACTGATCAGGACCGATTTTCCCCGTCCCAATTTATTTAGCTGCTAAGGAAAAAAGATTGGCTTTAGTTAGCTACCGAGGCAATTTTCGATTTTCGATTATAAAACGGAAGGGATAAGGTTTTAATTAAAAGCGTAATTATAATTACGATTATAATTACGATTATACAAACTTGATAATAATTTGCAATAAATAACCGATAATTACGATAATAATATAACTTTTTTCCGATTAATAAAAAAGTTATTAAATTGTTTAAATACGATATTTTATTTAAAGATATAATTTTATTCGAAAAATAATAAAAAGGCATAAACGCGGATAATAATTAATATCGGAACTTGGTTTAATTATTTAAATTTTAAACCGATTATATAATGTAGAATATTATACGTATTAATAAGAAAGTTACGTAATAAAATAAATTATAAAATTTAATTAATAAAAGTTAAACAGATTAAAATTATATCGTTAATAATATAATTATTAAAATTTAAATTAATTAAAATAAATATAACGATAATAAAATTAACGATATAAATAAAATAACGAATATATATAAAAAATTAAGGTTATAAAATTATTTATTTTATATACGAAAGAAAATACCGAAAAAAAAAATAACGTTTTTTAATACGATATAGGAATTAAAAAAAAACGTTACGTAATATATTTTGGATTTTTTTAACGTTAATTAGGTAATATTTAATTTAGTTATTTATTAAGCGGTATTATTTAAGATTTATTTTTTTTATTAAATTTAAATATTATAACGTTTAAATTAATAATAAAAATATTAATTAAGAAATCAAAAAAGGTATGATTAAATAATTAACGATGTAATATTAATTAAAATAAAATTATTTAAACGATTAATAAAAAAAGAAATTATTTATTTTTTAAATTTAATAAAAAAAATATGTTTAAAATAATTATTACGGATAATTATTTACTTTATATTTAAATATATTTCCGTTAAAATAATATTTTATAATTTAAGTAATTTAAAAATTAATATTAATTAATTTAAAATAGGTTTTAATAAGTTTTTTAAAAGTTTATCGAAATTTTTTAAAATTATTATTTAAATTTAATTATAATACGGATTATTTTTAATATTAAACTTTTTGAATTTTACGAAAAATTAAAATTTTATTTTAAATATAACCGTTTAATCTTAATTAATAAAAAACTTTTACGATAATAAATTTAATAAAATTAAATTTTAAAATAATAATAATCCGATCGGATTTTTAAAATTTATTAAGAATTTAAGTATATAAATAATTTTTAAAACTATTGTTAAAATACCGAAAAAACGAAAGATTTTATAAAAGTATAAATTTTTAAAGTTATTTATAAGGTTTATAATATTTATACCGGACGTTATATTTTTCGGATAAATCGATTAATTTAAATACGGTTTTTTTATATTTATTATAAATAGATTTTTGTTTTGTATAATTTTTTTAAAGCCGTTAATTTATTCGAACCTTTATTTTTTAAAAATTAAAGTTTTTAATTAAATTAAAAAAAAAATTCGATTATATAAAAAAATATAAATTTACGGAATTTAAAATATTTATTAAATTATTATTTTAAACCGATAATAATAATATAAAAAATTAAGTTAAAGTAATTATTAATAAAATAATTAAGTTAAATAACGTAATTAAAATTATTTTAAAAAATTTTAAATTATAAAACTTAAAATAAATTCGAATTATTAAAAATTAATTAAGGATTTTAATTAAATAAATTTAACGGAATAATTTTGATTAAATTTATAATTATTATTTAAAATATGCCGTTAAAGTAAAAAACGTTTTGAAAAAAGTTAAATAAAAAAAGTAATTAATTAATAAAAAATAAATATATTAAAAGTTTATTAAAAGGGTTATTAATTAATTATTTTAAAAGGATTATTAATAATTTAAATACATAATTTAAAGGTTTATATGTAATAATTTACGATAAGGTTTTTATATTAATTAAAAACTGGGTTATAAATAAGGTTATATTTTTTAAATACGAAAAACGTAAGTAATAATACGGAAGCGTCCGTTTCGATATCGAGTAAAATGATAAAGATCGGCTTTATTTAACTTAATAACTTAAATAATTACGATAAAAAAGTTTCCGTTTATAATAATTATTATTATACCGGATTAATTAAGTACCGGAAATTACGAACGCGTTATAAAATTTAAAAATTAATTAAGCCCGATAAATTTAAAATTTTAAAGCTTTTAAAAAAAAAGATAAAGAATTAAAAAATAATCCGGATATTATAATATTACGTTCCGTTAAAATAAAAAATATTTTGAATATATAATTATAATACCGACCCGTCGATTAATATAATTAGTTTTTAATCGGATAAGTTTATTTAATTAAGTTTTTATTATGGATAAGGTAAATATTAAGGTTAAAAAAGTTATCGAAACGGTTATTAAGGTCGTAATAAACGTTTTAATAATTTTAATTAAGGTATTTATTAATTTTATTAAAAATTTAAATATAATATATAAAAATACCGTTTATTTGTTAATATGGAAATTACCGGATTAATTTTATTTATTAATAATAGTTATATTATTTTTTTAAAAATTTTATAAAATAAAATTATTTTAAATATAATTTAATTCCTTCAAGTTTTAAAAAGTTAAGTAATTACATAATAGATTTTAAAATGGATTTATAATTTATTAATTTTCCCTGCCCGATTTAAGGAAAAAATATGGTATTTTAATCGGCAGGATAATATTTTCCGAAATGTTAATAATTAATTAATTAATTCCGACCCGGATATTATTAATTAAGTTAAATTTTAAAAATATATTACGATTTTATAATTAAATCGATAAAAGTTCGATATTAATTAAATTAAAATAATCGAAATTAATATAATATATTTTATTAATTATAAAAAAACCGTTTTATAAAAAGGTATTTTTACGTAAATGGTTATAAAACGATTTTGTTAAAAATAAAGGTATTTATTATTTGAAGGAAATTTAAGTTTTAAAAATTAATAATTTAAATTAATTAATAATATTTATTAACGTTATAATAATTAAACGATTTAAAAATAAGGAAAATAATTTTAAAGGTATAAAAAAAATTAAATATAAAATTCCCGATAATAATTTAATATTTAAAGGATTTATATTTTATAATATAAAAGTTGGTATTTAAATAAATAATATTTTTCAGATAAATATTAATATTTTTTAAATAAACGATATTATTTAAACGGATGATACCTTTATTTATGAAGGTTTAATTAATAAATATATAATTAAATTCTGGAAAAAAAAGATTTGAAAAAATTTTAAAAAAAAATTTGAAATTATTTGGTCCGAATTAATCGAAATTTGCTTAAATTTCGGAAACGTTTTTAAAAATTTTATAATTATTAAGACTTTAAAGGTAGTTGGTTGTAAAAATACGGAAACGATTAAGATAATTAAAGTTAAAGTGCAAAAATTAAAAATTTTAAAAATAAAAAAACTTTTTAGGATTTTTATTATGGATATCAGTTATAAAATAAAATGTTAAAAAGAAGCTAAAGTTTTATCGGTTTAATAATATAATTTAATTAAATATATTATTTTGCTATTTAAATTAATAATTAAAGTAAGTTATAAAGGTGGCAAAAATTTAATTAATAAAGTTATTAATACCGGAATTAAGTTTAACGTTATTATTACGTTATATATTAAGCGATATGGATTAATTATGTAATAAATACGTATATTATTTATAGGTTTTAATTTTTAAAAAAGAACTTTTTTCGAAAGTATTATTAAGGTATTTATTTAATTAATTAGCTGATTTATTATTATTTTTTTATTTATTATTAATAATTATTAGGTTACGTAATTATTAATATTGGGATTTAATTTTATAACTAAATTAAAAATAATATTAAATATAAATCCGGACGTAATAAAAAAAACCTTAAAATTTAGCCTGTTAAAAATTATTATTTTTTTGGTTTTTGTTAAAAAAGTTACGTATAATATCCGTATTAATAAAAAGTTTAAAAAAAAGCAGCCGGTAAAATAATAAACCGTTTTATTAACGAAAGTAAATTTATAAATAAAGATAAAAACGAATACGTTATAAACTTTTACATTTTTTCGATTAATGATATATATATTAATTAAAATTTTAAAATAATTTAAAAAGTTATAAATAATAAATTAAAAGCCGAAAATATTATTTTAGGTTAATTTAATAATAAAAAATTCATATATATTTTATATGGAATATTATTAAACGAAATATAATAAAAGATTAATAATAATCGAACCGTATAAATTAATACGATATATAAGCCAAAATAAAAAAAAAGTAATTTTAATTAATAATATATTATTAAACGGATTAATATTATCCGGAAATCCGGATTAGAAAGTTAAAAAGTTTAAAAAGGTTTAAAAAATTATTAATTAAAATAAAAAAAGATTAATAAACCTGGTATATTATTAGTTACCTTATTTTCTAAATTTATTACTATATTATAAGGTACCCGATTTATTAAGAAAAAAGTTAAAGTTATTTTTAATTAATTTAATAATAAGTTTAACCATATTAAAAAGGCTTTATTTAAAAAAGTATTTTTTTGTAAAAAAGTTACTTTAATTTAAAATTAGCAAAATTATAATAAAATAAAATTAAATATTATATTAAATTCTAAAATCCGAATAATTTTTTATAAAACATAATAAATTAAAAATATAATAATGTTTATTAATTTTAAAAATAAATTAATCGATATATTATAAGTACGTATTTAATAAAAAATATTTAAATAATTTTACGCCGCGTATAAAAATATTTAATTTTTTATCGAAAAAAAAACCGTAATTTGTAATTAATTAATTTTATGATTAAGTTAAATCTTATTATTTTGCGAAATACTTTTATATTAAAAAATTACGATAAATCTTTTGCAGATTTTGTTATATATTCGTCAATTATTTTGGTAAACTTTTTTTCCGGTTACGATTAGGTTGTATTGGCCTTTATTAATAAAAACTTTATTACTTTTATAATATTTTTAAAACTTTTTAAATATATTAATATATTTATAAAGTTTACCAACTTTATGGCTTATTTTTGCCGCGTAATAAAAAAAAGTTTTTAACGATTTGATACCCGATATTACCCGACCATTTGTCGACGACATCGATATTAAGGTCTTAAAAACAAAATATAACGATAAAAGAATCTTTTCCGGGATTCGGCGATTTATATATAAGCATATCGTTAATATAAACAAAATCCTTATTAATTATAAATTTATTAATATATTAATTAATATAAAAAAGTTTTAATAATATTAAAAAATAACCGTTATAATTAAATTTTTTTATAAAACAAATAAATAATAACCGGATATAATTAAAGTAAAAAAGATTTTAAAAATTCCGTTATATAAAAACGTTTCGAAAATTAAAATTTTTTTAGGTATCGTTATTTATTATCGGATTTTTATTATATATTTCGTTATTAAAACCGAAATTTTTATACGTTTATTTCGGAAAAATTAATTTTTTATTTAAAAACTTAATTAAAACCGTATTATAAAAAATATAAAAAAAGTAATTATTATTACTTTAATTTTAATTATTTTAAATTATAATTTTATTATAAACAAAATTATTATAAAAACGGACGTAAATAAAAACGATTTTAAAAATATTTTTAATTAAATAATTAATAATATCGAATATTTTACGCGTTTTAAAAATAATACTTAAAAAGGCGTTAAGTTAAATTATAATATTAATAAATTAAAATATCGAATTATTTTTAAAATTTTAAAAAAGCTCCGAAATTATATTTACGGAATTCGGTTTATATTAAAAATTAATATTAAAGTATTAATAATTTAAATTAATAATTTTTTAAATCCTTTATTTAAAGTTATATTTATTTATTAAATTACTTAAATAAAAATATTTAATTTTAAAATTAAGTATATTTTTAATAAAAAGAATTTAATTACCGATAGTTTATTTTAAAAGTTATTTAAAATTTTTAATACGTTAAACGATTAATAAAAAAAAAGTCGATAACTTTATTAATATTTAATTAAACGTTATTCGGTTTAACTTTATTTTAACCGGTATAATTTTAACTTTTATTAAAACGGATAAATAAAAACCTTTTATTAAAAATTAATTTAAAAAGTTATAAAAATACGTTAAGTTTTTTACGATATTAAACCTTTTTAATCGGTTACGTAAAACCTTAATAAAAAAAAACTACTTTTAAAATTAAAGCATTAAAATATTTTGTCCAAAACTATATTTTATAACGTAAGGCGAATAAACGATACGGCAGCCGTAAAGTTATTAATATTAAAAAAAAAATTTATAATAATTAGGTAATATTATAAAAATTATAACTATAAAAAATAAAATTTAATTTATCGTTATATAATAACTTTTTATTATTGACGAAAATTATTTAATTATATTCGGAAAGTAATACGGGCATATATAAAATGTTAAAAGGTAATTAATTAACGGTTGGAAAAAAAATTACGGCTTTTTATAATTTATTAATATAATTATTATTTAAATAATCGATATTTAATTTATGCCTAACGATAACAGTTATAAGGTTATAATTGAAATAAAATGCAAATTATTTAACTATTTAAAAATTAAAGTTTTATATTTTATTACGTTAATAACGATTAAAAAGTTCTTAAATAAATATATTTTTTATTAATATAATATTTTAATCCAAATTAAAATAAATAAAAATTTTAAAAATAAAAACGAAATAATTAAAGCTTATAATATATTCGGGATTTAGCGAAAAGTTGGAATTACGTATACTATATAACGATAAGGCCTAATTAAAAAAAATACGTCCCGATTGTTAAAGGTTTAATAAAAACGATAAATAATACCGGCAAAAGATAGGTTAAATTTTTACTTAAAATAGTCTTCGCCGATAATATTATTATAAAAAATTACGGCCTAAACCCGTATAAATTAATATACGGACAAAAAACGTTTTTACTGATCGAAATAATTTTATCGATATAAAAAATTATAATATAAAATTATAATATTCCGAAAAAAAATTTAATTATTTAAAAAATTTAACTTTTAGAAAGGAAAGTTAAAAACGTAATTAAAGTTACCAAAATTATTATTAATTAACGTTATAAAGCTATTAAATTTATAAATTAAAAAAACGAAAATAAAATAAAAAATAAACCTTTAAAAGTAAATAATTTAATATTATTATATAATACGCCCCGATATATAAATATATTTAAAAATATAAAGCTTAAATATTATTAAATTAACCCGTATTTAATTAATAATATTATTAATTTAAATATTTATTATTTAAAAAAATTTAATAAAATAAAGTTATAAAAAACTTTCTTTATTAATAAATTAAAATAATTTATAAAAAACGAAAAAAAATATTAAAAACCGATTAATTTATAAAAAAACGATTAAACGAAACCGCTTACCGATTAACCCGACGATAAAATATTAAACACTTTAAACGTTATTAATATTAAACTACCAAAAAATTAGCAATTTAAAGTTTTAAAATTTATAAAAATAAATATTAAGGTATAAATATTTAATAATTAACTTAAAGGTTACGTAATTATAAACGATAATAATATATCGAAAACGAACGGATTAAAAAAACGAAAAAAGTTAATACGATTAATTACGAAAAATTAAAATATAAAAACCTTATTATATTTTATTATTACTTTATTTATTACTATTTTATACGATACTTATTACTCTTTATTCGTAATTAATATATTTAATTATATTTATCCGGTATTAAAAATCCAAAATATATTTTTTAACTTTATTTCGAAATTAAATTTTATCGAATATTTTTATAATTAAGTAAATATTATTACGAATATCCTTTTTAATTTATAATAACCGCCTATAATTCGTTTTAAAATTTTCGAACCGATTATTTCGAAAGGTATAATTATAACCTTCGATAAATCCGACGTAATTATTATAAAATTCTTTATAAAATCCCGAAATCGATTAATATTTAAAAAATATATATATATTATATTAATCGGGTTATTTTAATATTTTATATCGTCGTTTATATAATTCGTACGGAATAATAGTAAATATTTTAAAAATTTAAATAAATAAATTAATAATATATTAAAGGTTTTTGGTAAATAATAACATAAAAAAATCCATAACCCTAGCCCGAAATATCTTAACGAATATAAAATAAAACGGTAACTTTTTACCTTCGTTTTAAAATATAACGATTATATTAAATTAAATATTTATAATTATTTAAAAAATTTTATTTTTAATTCGTTATCGTATATATCGATTAATAACTAAACCGCCGATTAAGCTAATAAATATAACCTTAAATATTTTATATTAATTAATAAAAATTCGTTAAAAATATTATAAAGGATAAAAAGTATTTACTTTAATATATTTAAGTATTACGTAATATATAATATTTTAATCGTTTTAAAATTAAGTTAATTCCCGTTAACGCCCGATTTAAAGGTTAAAAAGGTATAATATTTTAATATTTAAAAATAGCTTAAGGAGCCGATTAATAATACGCGAACTTGTTAGAATTATCGAAACCGTTAATAAAAACCTTAAGATAATATTACGAAATTAGGATATTTTAAAAAATAAAGGTATAACCGATATTAATTGACGGCCACCGGTTATTTGCTTAATAGTATTTAAGATTAGGTTAGGAATTAAATCTTTTATTATTTCGATTAATGGTAATATATATTAAAAGGGTTAAGGTTTAAAAAGTTATAGATTATTTATAACCGGTATTTTAGGTAATAAGGTATTTTGATTAAATGCTATATTACGGAATTTATATTAAAAGGAAAAAGTTAATTCGTAAATAGGTGCCCGGTAATACATTAAATTTTAAGGTTTGCGGATATTATTAAAGTTATATAAAAGCTTAATATCCCGATTAATAGCTAAGGTTTTATCGGTATAATAAGTTGTAGGTTTAAAAAATATAATTATATTTAATATAATTAAAACCTTATAACGTTAAATAAAAATATGTTCGAACTTACGTATATTTTATTTAACCCTATAATCGACGGGTTTATTATTATTAAAATTTAATAATTTATTACTTAATCCGGATTATTTTTTAATAAACGACTTTTTTATAAAATTAATAAGTTTATTTATGTTTATATTTTTATAAAAACTTTAGGTATTACGTAAATTTAATAACTTACGGAAATTTATAATGGTATTAATTAAAACGATAAAAATTATTATATATATATTTAAGTATATATTAGGTTTTAAGAATAAATATAATCGAAAAAAAAAGTTGGTATAATTTATATAAAAAAAGTTGCAAAAAAAATATAAATGTAAAAATAATTATATAATTAATTAAAAAAACGTACTAACGATTATATTCTTTTTTATATAATATCGGATAAAATTATCAGGAATTTTTTTAACGTATACGTTTTTTATAATAAAATTTAATATATTAGTTTTATATATAACGTCCCATACAAGCTCGCGAGCCAAACAAGCTCGCGAGCCGTTTTTATTAATATCTTAACTCCCTAATTTTAATTGTTAATTTCTTAATACCAATAATATGGAACGTCTTACAAAAAAATTTAGGATAAACTTAACTATTTAGGCTAAAAGATAAAACCAGAAGTTAAATTTTAAAAAGTTACATTCTATATATAATATCCCCGAATCTACTTTAAAAGCCCGATATTACGGTCGATACGCCCGAACCGATATTATTTCTTAATTGCGAAAATTAATGCCGACCGAAAAGAAATTTATTATCGAAAAGGTTTTTAACCTAAATACGCAAGCGTTTCCTGTCCGATTTTAGTACGTTAAAGATATAACTAATATATTACTGGTTTAACGCGTTATAAAACGCGTTAAAATTAACTAGGCGTCGAATTTTATTAAACAGCAAAAAAAGTTTTAAACGCGTTTAAATCGAAAAATCGATTATTAACGGGGTTTATACGAAAATCCAAAAACGTTTCGTAAATAATTCGAACTTATTCGGGTTACAATTACGAAATACGGTATCGCAAAAAAGAATATTTATAATTTCGACGAAACTAAATTTTTAATAAAACTTTTTATAATAACGGGCATAGTAATTATTAATGCCGAAAAAAGTAAAAAACTTAAATAAACGCAATAAAAAAATAAAAAATAAGTTATAATTATCCAGGTTATTAATTCCTAAGGTTAAGTTATATTATTATTTATTATTATAACGGGGAAAAATTATTTTAAGTCCTAGTACTGTAATAATTTATTACCAACAACCGATTAAAAGATCGCATTAAATAATAATGGTTAAATAATAAATAAATTAGGTTTCGAATAAATTTAGCATTTTGATAAATATATTCGGACGCGTACAAAAGGTTTAAAACGTTTTTTCATCCTCGACGGTTACGAAAGTTATTATTCGATAAAATTTGAAAAATATTACGCCAATAATAACATTATTACGTTTTATATACCCGCGTATTTTTTGTATCGGCTTTAATTATTTAATATATTTTGTTTTTTTATTTTAAAACGCGTTTATTCGCGGTATATCGAAAACTTAATGCGACGCCATTATACTTACATTACTAAAGAAGATTTCCTTGCCGGCTTTTATAACGCGTTCCAAGCTACCATAACGTCCGATAATATCAAATCTGGATTTGCAAAAGCTGGGCTTGTTCCATTCGATTTTAATACCGTTTTTTCCGAATTAAAGATTCCTTTAATTATACTTACGCCGACCGTTTTTCCGTTAACTTCTGCCGGTTCCATTCGTTCCCTGCCTACGAAAACCCTTAAAAATATTAAAAAGTAACGAGGTAAAAACGTTATTTATAAAAAAAGATTAGAAATTAATAAGGTAATTCGTTAAAATAAAAAATAATTAAATCGGTTAATCTTTTAACTAAAAATAACTTATTACTTCTGTACGAAAATATTTTTTTTCGGGAAAAAGTTACTTAATTACGCGAAACGAATTATATTTTAAGCAAACGTTATAAAATTAAAAATAAACGTTTTTAAAAAGGAGGAATATTTATTATATAAAAAGGATAAGCTTTTTTGGTTCAAAAAGAAAGGGGTGGTAAAAAAATGCAGCTAATAACAGCTGGAAAAGGTTATCGTAAAAGGGTTAAAATTAAGGAACGGAAATGTAACGTTTGCGGGAAGCCTGGATATAATACGCGTACTTATATAAAAGTTGTAAATACGTTTAGCGAAAAAGAATCCGATTGATTTAAATTAATGCGATATGTTGTTATTAAGTTATTTGAATTTGTTGTTACGAGGTGCCAAAAAACGGCTTGCGAGCTTGTTTGGCTCGCGAGCTTATGTAGGACGTTACCTGATTAATTATGCGTATAATTTACTGTTACTTTTTAACGAATTCCTATATTTATATAACTTGATATTTATAATTTATCTATATTTTTATATATTTATACCTAAATATAAATATATTTATATTTATATATACTTATATATTATATATTACCTTTATTTATTATTATTATTATCTTTAATTATTATATATCGTTTTAATCGTATCTATATATCTAGATTAGCCTAGTACTAGTTATAATATCGTCGTCCAAAAAGCGTATTATATAAGGTAAAAACGAAGAATTTAAAAAATTAAATATATTATATTTTGGAAATTTTAGTTAATTTATTAATATATCTGTATAGGATATCGATAATATAAACCGCATATTATATAAAATATATAATAAAAGTTATAACTTTTATTTCTTTATAATATTACTTTCGGAGTTATATTTTAATCGGTTTATTTTTATTACTCTATATAATAAAAGTGGTATTTATTTATAACGAAAAATTATTTTATCTTTTTTATAATCCGATAAATTTTAAAATAATACGGTATCGGCCGGATTATAATAAACTTTAATAATTATATAAAATGAAGAATACTTATAATTATAATATGTTATAATAATTATTTAAATAATCGTTATAAATACTTTACCCGGAATTATAACCGTTATTTTAAAAGCCGGAAAGGTAATTAATAAAGGTTAGGTTATTATTATTTTTAATAAAATAAAAAAAGTAATTCGGGCTTATAATTTTAAATATATTTAATTTATTATTTAAATTAAAACATTAACTAATAATAATAATAAAAGTTATTAAATTAATATATTATATATCCGATTAAAAAAACGATTATATTTTTTAATATTTATTTGTTCGAAAAACGTATTAAATTATTTTTATAAAAATATTAAAAAGTTTAAAAGGATTTAGCTTTTAATAACCCGCCTGTACGTATAACGATTACTAATATACCGTTCTAAAATATATTTTAAATTTACGGTTTATTAGTTACTTATACGTTTTATTTTATTATTCGTAACCTAAAACGATAAAATAAATTTGTATTATACGAAAAAAGCGTTATGCTGGATAATATAAAGAAAACGATTAAAAAGTACCTTGGATTTAAATTAAGATAAAAGGATATTTTAAGGCCAGCAAGATTATAACCTGGCAAGTTTTTATCCCCGTTTAATAACGATAATAAAAAGCTAGATATTAATCAAGTTTTAAGTTTTAAAAATAATTAATAATTAAGTATAATTTTTTTAATTAAAAAAAAATTTTTAAAGAATCGACTTTACAAATTACCGTAATTCCGATACCTTCCTTATAACTTATTCGTTTTAAATATATATTACCGATATGATCTTTTAAATTTATTTTCGAGCCGAAATATAAATCTCGACCGGCCGTAAGTAATTAGTAAATATAAGTAATAATAAAAGGCCGCTATAATATACCGTATAGATAGGTAGAAAATATTTATAAAATAATGGCATAGTAACCGGAGCCATATTTCCCTTAAGGTTAGCCTGGTTGGCCTAAATATAAAGCCTTGATCGTTAAGCAGGAAAAAGAGGATAAGGCATAAAAAAAAAAGAAAGCTAAATAGCACGAAAATTTGGCTAAACGTAAAAAATAAAGTTTTAAATTAAAAAAGCTGGAAAATAAGTTGCGTAAACGGTAACTAAATTAATTAATAAATTATATATATTTTATAAAATTGGAAATTAATTCCGTTAAGTTTTTATTTAATTATTTCTTAAAATAAATTAAGGATAATTTTATTTTGTAAAAGGAAAGTTAAAATAAAGCAGAGTGCAAGGTCGGATACATGGCCTAATTAATTAGTTAGTCAGCACCCCTTATATATTTTTAGCGGTTCTTTTCGCCGGGCTTAACCTTAAAAACATTACCACTCATCGTTTATAGTTTTGCTTTTTGGACTGGTCTCAACACCAGAATACAGTTTACGTTGCTTTCATTATCTCTTAAACCCTGGGCTCACTCGTGACACGCTCTTCGATTATGCACTGATTAGGACCGATTCTCCCCGTCCCAATTCAGTAGCCGTCAAAAACAAAAAACCGTTTCGAACTTTTCGTACGTATCCGAATATATTTATTAAAATATTAAATTAATTCGAAACTTTATTTATTTATTATTTAATTAGTATTATTTAATATAATTTTTAATTAGTTATTAATAATAAATTATTAAAATATTAGAACTTAAAGTAATTTTTTATTATAATAATAAATAATAATATAACTTAATTTAAAAATTAATAATTTAAATAATTATAATTTATTTTTTATTTTCTTATTATATTTATTTAAACTTTTTATATTTTTCGGTATTAATAATTATTATATTTATTATTATATAAAGTTTTATTAAAAATTTAATTTCGTCGAAATTATAAATATCTATTTTTTACGATGTTATATTTCGTAATTATAATCCGAATAAATTCGAATTATTTGCGAAATATTTTTGTATTTTCGGATAAAGTCCGTTTATAATTAATTTTCGATTTAAACGTATTTAAAAAAAATATGGTTATTTAATAAAATTCGACGTTTAATTAATTCCGACGCATTGCGTAATATCTTAAATTAGTAATATATTAAAGTCGGATAAAAACGTTTATATATTTAAATCAAAAATTTGGTCGATAATCGATTTTTTTCCGGTCGACGTTAATCTTTATAAAGAAAAGATAATATCGGCTTAGGTATATTTACTGCTAAAACGGTATATTAAAGTAAGATATAGAACTTTATAAATAAAACTAAGTTTTATATAATTAACTTTCGGGTTTCGTTTTTTAATCTAAATAATTAGGTTTATTCTCGCTTTTTTATAAGTCGTTTTATAATATTAATATTAAAAAATGAACGATTAAAGATAAATAGTTAATATAGCGAAAAAGGTCTCTCGCTTATATATATATCTCGCTTATATATATGGCACGTTATCTCTTTTATATAATAAATATTCCTTCTTTTTAAAAACGTTTAATTTTAGTTCTACGACGTTTATTTAAAATATAATTCGTTTCGCGGAATTAATTAGCTTTTTTTTAAAAAAAAAAAAGTTTTTCCGTATAAAAATAATAACTTACGTTTAAAAATTTTAACTGATATAATTATCTTTATAAGTCAACCTTTTTATTATTATTTTTAGTTTACCTTTTTAAAATAACGGTTTTATTTTGTAATTTTACGAACAATTTTAAGGATTGTTGCAAACGGAACAATAAAATTAGCGGTAGTAACAATGAGATTTTTAGCGTATATATAATTAAAGAAACTTTTAATTTAAAAAGAAGGTTATTAGAATTAAATAGATTAAAATTAACTTTCGTAAATCTAGACTTAATATTATCAGGCGTTACAATAATTTAAAGCGCGTTATAAAAGCCGGTAAAAATATCTTTTTTAATAATATAAGTACACTAACGTCGTATCAAGATTTCAATATATAACGAATAAAGGCGTTTTAAAATAAAATATATTAAAAAATTAAAGCTGATACGAAAATTGCGCGAGTAGATAAGGGTAGTAATAAGGTAATTAACGTAATATTTTTCGAATTTTATCGAATAATAGTTTTTATAGTCGTTTAAAATAAGGAAACGTTTTAATTTTCTCGTATATATTTAAATATATTTATTAAATATTAAAATTATTTTAAACTTAAGTTATTTATTATCCAGTTATTATTATTTAATATATTCTTTTAATCTGCTATTAGTAATAAATTATTGCGGTATCAAAACTTAAAATAGTTCTTTTCTACTAGAATAATAATTAACGATATAACTTATTTTTAAAATTTAATAATCTAAATAATTATTATTTAATTCCTTTTTACGTTTACTTAAAATCTTTACCTTTTCGGAATTAATTATTATTATGCCCGTTATTAAATAAAGTTTTATTAAAAATTTAATTTAGTTAAAGTTATAAATATTCTTTTGCCGATACCGTAGTTTGCGATAATAGCCCGAATAAATTCGAATTATTTGCGAAATACTTTTGAGCTGTCACCTAAGTCCCCCCGCAAATCACTTGTTTCTACTGATACTGCTACTTGGAAAAAACAACAGATTAGTAGCGATGGCTTAGTCCCGGAGATATTCACTTCGTTGGTTTTATACGGTTCTGAGAACCGCTTTCGTGTTTGTTTTGTCTCTGATCAGTATCCCCTTGCATTGGACGTATGCCTAAGATCTGTTTTTATTGGTTAATCTCACGAGTTACGAGGGCATGGGATCAACGATGAGGGAATTCTTAGCAGTAAAATATGGAGTTGAAGTGTAGTTGTGCCCTTACTTCCTAATAATCACATCTCTGGTAAAATTGATGGCCTCTTTGCTCTCTTATCGCTTAGTGCTGACACAACCAGTTACACAACATAACAATCGTCCTATTATACAACTGCCGGGACATTATAAATCTCCGTCTCTATGAGACCAGGAACCGGGGAGTCCCATTCTATCAAGGAATATTGAAAATACCCAGCCCTGCCACCATCGTCTTGTTGGTGAGATCACCTTAACTATTGATGTTACAATTGTACGACAACTGTCTGTTTGCTACTTGTCTGTGAAGGCATAGCAGATCTGCGCATTTTGTAGCCCGTTCACCCATTATTCGAATGTATAGTAATTGGCACAAGGTATGTTCGGGAAGAGTTGTATTGTGGCGTCCGTCACGGGATAGCAACGTTGAGGGGTAGCATGGGTGCGGCCGCCGCAGATGCGACGTTTATTGGCCGCCGGTTCCGAGGCCAAAGCAGGTCCCAATCACCGCCCAGGGGCTTAGTCAGGGACCAGTCTGTAATCGAAAAGGCATGTCATAAATAGACGGACGGGGTCAGCGACTGCGATAAGGGACTCATCAACAGACAGAGAGACTAGTTCCGTGGTGATATGCCAGACTTTAAAAAGGAAAAAGTACGATACCGCTGAACAAAGAAGATTGGAAATTGCCTTCTCCAGCATCATGGCTCTGGTATTCGCAGTACTCTCACCTCTCATTCTTGCAATAGCATGTGCTTCTTCCCACGTCCTCGACGAGACGGATACCTTTGACTACATCATCGTCGGGGGTGGCACTAGCGGCCTCGTTGTGGCGAATCGTCTGAGTGAAGATTCATCTGGTATGAAAGCAGCAAAGAAGAGTTAAAGGAGACTATCTCATATGACTGTAGTGACCGTCCTTGTTGTTGAGCACGGCTACATCGACAACAACCCATATACGCAGATCCCCCAGGCTGTAGCTCAGTTTCCAAACACTGCCGAATTATGGAATGTCACGTCTGCGCCGGAGCCGTATCTGGGCGGCTCCACTTTCGCTGTCAGAATGGCCTCGGTCGTAGGTGGTGGGTCTGTCGTGAATGGAATGCTCGCCGACCGCGGATCGAAGGCTGATTACGACGCATGGGAAGCCCTCGGCAACGAAGGTTGGGGGTGGGATGGGCTGCTCCCGTACTTCCGCAAGTCTACCAACTTCACGCCACCCTCACCAGGCCTTGCTGAAGATTTCGATATACAATGGGACCCCGAGGCCTACGGTCAGGGTCCGCTACAGATCGGCTTTCCGTCGATGCTCTACCCCGATATACGTAACATGACCTCGACTTGGAAAGCCCGTGGCGTCCCGATTCCGGGAAAGCCAGCGTCCGGAGACGCCATTGGATTTTTATGGGCTCCGAACACTCTGGACACAACATCGGGGACCCGTTGCCACGCTAGAGTCGCTTACTACGACCCCGTTGCAGATCGAGCGAACTTGCACCTGATCACCGGTGAAGAAGTAGTCGAAATTATATTTGACTCGCCACGCTTAACCGCTATAGGGGTCGAAATGATTTCGCGAGACGACGGTACCGTCCGGAAGGCCTACGCATCAAAGGAGGTCGTCTTAGCCGCAGGCGCAATCTCTACGCCAAAGTTGTTACAGCTCAGTGGCATCGGTCCCGCGAATGTCCTGAAAGAAGCAGGAATCAAAGTCAAGAGAGAATTAGCGGCCGTGGGTGCGAACTTTCAGGATCACCCGGTTTTCAATACATCATGGAGCTTCAGCAACTTGGCGTTCCCGAATCCGAACTCGATATACACCAATGTAACATATAACGAGTCTGCGTGGGAAGAATATGTTACAAGGCACACTGGGCCATACAGCATCCCAGGCAGCAACAATGTAGTGTTTTTTCCTCTGTCCAAGTTAACCTCATCATATACGGCCATACTCAACAAGATTAGGAGCCAGACGGCGGCTGAGTACCTACCGAGCATGTATGAGGACAACCCTAAGCTCCTTCGGGGGTTTGAGGCGCAACGTAAGATTCTGATCGATCACTTTTCTCGCAAGGATTCTGCTCCTGCAGAAATATTCGTTAGGCCAGCTGTAATAAGCGGTGGCTCGATCCAGAAACCACTGTCTCGGGGCACAGTTACTCTCGATCCCGTCGGTCCGCGGAGGCAGCCCGTGGTTCACTTCAACGCGCTTATGAACCCTGTCGACCGTGACCTGCTCCTTTCCATGGTCCGCTATATCCGTGACTTCAACCAGGATCCTCTCCTAGCGGGATATGTCCCTGTTGAGATTGTGCCTGGAGAGTCGGCCCAGACAGACGAGGATATCATGGAGGCCCTTCTAGCGACCAACGCAGTTAGGCCTACGCTTGCTCATCCAAGCTGCACCTGCGCAATGATGCCTGAAGAAATCGGCGGATGTGTAGGCTCGGACCTGTTAGTATATGGTACCGACAGGCTCTCGGTTGTTGACGCGTCTATCATGCCTTTGATACCAGCGACCCACCTACAGACTACGGTGTACGCGGTTGCTGAAAAGGCTTCTGATATTATCAAAGCGAGGCATCTATATGCGTAGTAGTCTGGGTCTGAAGACGGAGCTGGCACATACCCGTCGCAGCCCTCGGGTGAAGATCTACCGACATGTAGTGTCGTTAAGGCCCTATGTTTTGCATAATAAATTCACCGGATTCACATGCGTTTAAGACAAAACGTGTATCAAGCAGGGTTAAGCAGTTGTTAGCTGGCCTAGTACATTATGTAGAAACAGGAGAGTCATATGCAGTTATATCGGCGTATACAGTAGTTGAAGTACGCCAACGCCAGATGCCATATGTACACCTGCAGCACGAGCCACATATTGTCCTTTTAGGTAAATATCTCTTCTTTGAGACGAGAGGTTGGTCAAGTTAATTCGGTACGGTTCTGTTTGTCCCCTTGCCCTGGTACGTCAGAATGTCAGAACTACACCAAGGCGCACACGTAGGCATGAAATCCCTTAAGGGACAGTAACAGGCTAAGAAACACTAAGTATTTGCTACAACACCGGCAAGGATGGGAAGCCTCTACAAGCTTTTTTCTCTCTCACAACTTTCCCCAGAGACATAGTGCGCTTTGAAGTTAGAGCCGTACTTAAATTGCAGCAAAAGCAAGACAAGATGCGATGTCGCTAAACCAAAGGGCCGTTGTACGTATCACAGGAGGTCAAGTGCATCTATTGAGACTTATCGGCTGCGAATCGACCAGAACACAAGGGGGCTCTCCTTGAACGGATACAGCCGCCTACTTACGCCCCCGGTCATCAATTCGCAACATCTAGTTGTCACACGTCGGCCTCGTCCTTGCCAAATCAGCAGTCCCGGCAGTTACCTGTAGGTCCCAGCATCTTGGTGTGGCATATCAAATTGGTCCGCGCGATTCGGCTTCGGAGTACCTAAGGTTCCACGTTCAGATCGCCCTGCCGCATACAGCCAATGCGGACCGCGTAATTATACGACTGGCTTGTTGTTCGTCAGTTATTACGAGACGACCAGGGTGCATCGGCCCAGAAACCTATAAACGCAAACGACGGTATTTTCGATGCTACCTCAAGCCCAGGATCCGTAGCAACAGCACCAGAATCATGGAGGCTTTTCCGAGATGGAGGCCCATAGATTTTCCCCAGATCCCATAAAAAGTGTCCCGCCGGGATGCTGACGTACTTCACAGAACTTAACATTTTCTTTCCATTGCTGTCAATCGATAACGCCATTCGGCTTCTTGAGGATGTCCACCACAACGAGATAGGCGTGGGCAAAGTGGGCAGACAGCTCTATGTCGAAGTCTCATTATCAAGCTACCTTGTGCTTATCCTGGTTCTTCGCCTGGCATCATTTGCTAATACCGGTCTATCATGGATATGTTTCGGTATCGACTCAGTTGCTGCGGCTCATGGCTCCTTGCTTCCTCAACCACCAACCATCGACGAGCAGCTACGAGATAAAATTAAGCCGCTGCTGGGTCGCATAGCAACAGAAGTGACCCTTGAGGCGGCACAATGCACAATTCTGGCGGGTTTATACATGGGTGCGAGGGGGACTCGTTGGTGCTTCGTTTCAATGGTTTCACGCCACGGGCTGTTAATTGCGAAGCGCTCGCGGGGAGGGAGAGAGGAGGACCTCCAAGGAGGGTCTAAGCCCAAGGCAATAGGGCTTGAATCTGGAGCGTCCACAGCGGCAATCCCTCAACGGATTTAAAGTCAAAAAGCCGGCGACGTCGAAGTCTACGACGTCAATAAGCAAAGTCATCGGTGTGCAGATAACAAAGAGTAGGGGCTTACGTTGCTCAAACCTACTTACAGGTAGCAGACAGTGACCGACAAAAGCACATGAAGATTGAACGGGGCGACAAGGAGATAAGCGCCGCAGATTCAGAATGAGAATCTAATCTACCTCAGAAGACAGAATTTCCATTTCTAAGTTCGGGTGCGGCATTAACGTTAGAGGGCAAAGGCCTCAACCAGAGCCGCGCATCTAAAAAGGGCCAATCACTACCAACCAAGTCTCGCTTATTCGGAAGAACATGCAAGACAGTTATCAGATGCTGTGCAACCGTACGATGGACCGCATCATTCGATTGCTCAGTACCTCAACGACATGCTAATCATTTGACTTTCTCGGCGGTGCGGTGCCCGCGGACCACCCATTATTATCCGGATTGAGCTCTTTCCAAAAATCGATTGATCATCTCCAGCCCTAGACGGCTAGGCCCTACGATCAGCGATGCGCAGTTAGGGGTAACAGGCACACGTGATTGTCTTCTACAATGTCAATTGATAACTTGAAATAAAGATATGCTATTCCTATTCCCCACCGTGTGAAGCACGTATGGCCCCTCTTCCTTTCAACATTGCTATGCACAGTAGAGTATTAACTCGCCTAGACCCTCATACTAGTGCTTGGTGGCTCTGCATTTATTCCCATAGGGCTCAGGCATGTGTTTCGATCGATTGGCTGCCGTATGCTTTCGACGTCGTTAAGCCCATAGCCCGCTGCCAAACTAAGACTTAACAGAATAGTGGGGTCCCCAAGTTACACGGGTAGTGGGGTGTTCGTTTTCAGGGTCCTACTAACCAAGTGGCTCATCCCAGGCATTGTATTGGATAAAAGCTCTCTGTTTGTCCTTCGTCCAAACCTTAGGACATATGCCGATCCCTAAGACCGAGGAAGGGAGACGAGCCATAGATGCGGCGGTTATCGGCCACAAGCGAATCAGGACGACGGGGGGTTGCGCCGTTGATGCAGTCATGTATTATATATATGTTCCCTGAGTTGGATAGTGCCCCTTTCTTTCCCTTATTCTTTCCTTTAGCCAGTACCTTTATACTCTGGGAACTTTAAGGTT
Organism: Monosporascus sp. CRB-9-2; assembly: GCA_004155915.1. Classification (NCBI taxonomy): domain Eukaryota; kingdom Fungi; phylum Ascomycota; class Sordariomycetes; order Xylariales; genus Monosporascus; species Monosporascus sp. CRB-9-2. The sequence goes on along the minus strand of QJOA01000188.1, from coordinate 38,399 downwards.
TCAGTTCAACACCGCGAAGGCAACTTCAACACCCCGCACTCTCATATCAACAGCATGAGAGAATACCATGGATTCTCTTGGTGGTAACATCTTACCCCTAAACCCTTACACTACTATCTATCTTGCTGGAATAGCAGTTGTCCTGTTAATAGGCACATGCTTTTCTTCCCTATTTAAGAAATCCACGCCGAAAACCGAGAACCCAAGCGTTCTCCGATCTGTGTGGCTTTTCATCTACTCCTGCTTCCTCAAACCCCACGCCGGAGATGCTAAGCGCAACCAACAGGATGCGCTTGAGAGCTTCTACAAGGGGCAGGCTGGTGCGTATGACGCTACCAGGAAGACGCTCCTCAAGGGCCGTGAGGATATGCTAGCTCTAGTAACGGCGCAGATTCTTTTCAAGGCCCAGAGAGACGGTCACAGCCCCGACAACAAAAGACGCGTCTGGATCGATGTAAGTTGTACCACAACCTGAGAGCTTCTGTACCTAGTAGCATTGACATGGATATATAGGTCGGTGGCGGTACCGGCTGGAACATCGAGGCCATGTCCCAGTATATCGACGTGCCACGGTTCTTCGACAGCGTCTATCTCGTCGATTTCTCCCCCTCACTCTGCGAAGTCGCCCGAAAGAGGTTCGCGCGGCTGGGTTGGAGGAACGTGAAAGTCATATGCCAGGACGCGAGAAAGTTCCGCCTGGAGGACCATGAACCAGTCTCCCAAGGCGGACGTACCCCTGGCTCTCCTGACTTCGGCTATTTCAGATCTCAGAACCGCCCCGAGCACGACGGTGCGGACGTGATAACCATGTCGTACAGTCTTTCGATGATCGTAAGTATTCTTCAGTGTTCAGTGCGGCACTTGGTTGGTGACTAACGCTGCTGAAGCCCGACTATTATTCTGTCATTGATTCGCTGCCGTCCTTGCTAGCCCCCAACGGCGTCCTTGGCGTGGTTGATTTCTATGTGCAATCAGAAGTGGACGTAAGTTTCCGGAACTATACAGGCGGTGTCGTCAATCGGCATGTAAACTTCTTCGGTAGAACCTTTTGGCGTGCTTGGTTCGACATTGATCGAGTGGCATTGGAACCTGGCCGACGTGACTACCTCGAGTATCGCTTCGGCACTGTCCTCAACGTCAATAGCCGGAACTATGTTCTCGCCGCAATCCCGTACTACATCTGGCTGGGTGTCCATAAGCAGCCGCTCTCATCTAGCCTTCCACATGAAATTGTCGAGAAGGTCAATGCCCTGGTTACCGAATCGCCTTACTTGCATCCCAAAAACCGTTCAAACGCTCTATCCCGTGCGGTTGAGAGAACTGCGCCAGAGATCCGGTCAAAGGCGTTCGATGCTGCCATCGCCAACCTTTCATCGAACCTGCCTCTTCCCTCGTTCTTTTACCAGAACCATCACTACAGGATCTACTATGATGACCAGCTGAAGAAGCACACCCAGTTCAACGATGAGTATATCTACGCCTTCACCTGGGAGGACACTCGAGTCGATGAGCGCATTCTGAAGCTGAAGTCCGACGACGTGGTTCTCGCCATCACCAGTGCCGGTGATAATATTCTTTCGTATGCTCTGAAAGGTTCGGCTAGGATCCACGCCGTCGACCTAAACCCGACTCAGAACCATCTGCTCGAGCTGAAGGTCGCGGCCTACTCGTCTCTGCCTTATGAAGACTTCTGGAAGATCTTCGGCGAGGGCAAGCATCCTGAGTTCCGCTCACTGCTCATTTCGAAGATGTCTCCTCATTTATCCAGCCGCGCATTTCAGTACTGGTTGAACAACCATCATGTTTTCACAAAGCACAAGGGCGGCCTGTATGACACCGGCGGGTCCAAGCACGCTATCCGCATCTTCCGCTGGATCTCGCGAGTTTTTGGCTACCGTTCTGCAGTCAAGGAACTGCTGGCCGCCAAGACTCTCAACGAGCAACGCGAGGTCTGGCGCAACAAGATCCGGCCAGCTCTCCTCTCGCGTCTCGTGTCCAAGTTCGTCGTCAGCCAGGAGTCGTTCCTGTGGACCGCCCTCGGCGTCCCGAAAAACCAGCTCGCAATCATCGAGGCGGAGCACGCCGTCTCGGACGCCGTCCGCGGCGCCAACTCGAGGGCGAAGAACACGCGCTCGCACGCCATCTGGGAGTACATGGTCAACACGCTCGACCCAATGGTCCAGTCGACGCACATCGCGGCCGACAACCCGTATTACCTGGTTTGCCTCGACGGCAAGTTCTCGCGGCAGTGCCACCCGGACTACCTGTCGCGGGAGGCCCACGCGCGGCTGTCGCGGCCCGGCGCGCTCGACGGGCTGCGCATCCACACGGACGAGATAGACGAGGTGATCGCGCGCGTGGCGCCCGGCACGCTGACCGTCGCCGTCATCATGGACAGCATGGACTGGTTCGACCCGGGGTCCGGCGCCGCCGCGGCCCAGATCACGAAGCTCAACCGCGCCCTGCGTCTTGGCGGGCGCGTCATGCTGCGCTCCGCCGGCCTGCGCCCCTGGTACGTCAAGGAATTCGAGTGCCGCGGCTTCGCAGCCCGGTGCCACGGCGCCCGCGAAAATGGTGTCTGTATCGACCGCGTCAACATGTACGCCTCCTGCTGGGTCATGACCAAGAGAGAGAACCTGGCGCCTCCCACGCCCGAGCCCGAGGCCATGGGCGGCCCGGAAATCGCCTCGCTGGAGATCTGAGATTCTGAGGGCTGGGCATTCCGCAACTTCAAAGGCGTGTTAGATAGATAGGGGACGGCAGAGCAGGCTGCCTAGCGCGGCTTGTCGCGCAGGGGGCCGTTCCAACAACGGCTTTTGAAACGAGCATGGATGATGATGCCTGGGCGTAGCGTCCAAGAATAACAATTTGGTATGTATCGAATCGTCCGGACGACGGGTTTGAAATTTGACACCAACACCTAGCCCTACCGAGTCGGTATGTAGACGGAAATAGAAACAATGTTATCTACCTAGTCTAAAAAGGCTGACATGGAAATAGATCCTTCGCTGCTACGCCACCGTGTTTTTTAATTCAGGTTGCCTGCCTGCTTGCAGGGGTCATGCCCTTTTAAAACCCCACCGTAATCGCTTCAATAGTTTACCATGTCATTTAAGAGCTTAAGAGCTTAAGGTGGTGAATTATTTGCCAACATAGTGATATTAATCAGAAAGATTCATCCCTCAACCTGTAGCGACGTCATCCTACCCGTCCGGCCCACATTATACCGTGTGAGCGGCCGCGATGGCGCCCCTCGCAACCGAGCCCGATCATCTCCGGGTGGTCCTTAAACTAGCCCGGCGCAAGGCATTCTACAACCTCGCGTTGGACATAACGGCGTACATGCGGTCGCAGCTCGAACTGCGGCAGGAAGCAACAGAAGAGTCCGAGCCGGGATCGACAACAGGCAGGCCAGCGCGGCCGCCCTATTCACCCGACGGCGCGCCGCTGTTCTCACATCCAGCCAATAACAGGAGCAACAGCGAGGAATCGCTTCAACGGCAGGGATCCCCGGGGAATCAGTCGAAAGGCGCGTGCCCGCCGCCGCCGACCCCGGCGCTCATCAGGCTCCGCAAGGCAGCCCTCCTGCACTTCGACTCGTGGCGCACCCAGACGCTAGGCAAGCTGAAAGAGGTCGTGAGCAAGGCCGATGACCAGGCCATCGTCGACGCGCGGCGGAAACGCGCTGAGATGCTCGTCGCGCGGAGCAGGGAGGTACCCGCCGAGGGGGAGGACCTGTTGGACTTCGGCGAAGGGAACAGCTCTGCTACTACTCCGACGCCGGGGCCGGAGGACAGCAGGGGAAAGGGGAAGAATGTCCAGACCGCGGAGGGCCGCCACTCGGGGTCTCTGGAGAGTTTTCAGAACCTCTACCACCCTATCCCCACGAGGCTCGTAACTATTGCAGTGGAGGACCGCAAGGAGGTCCTGAGCGCCACGTTACTCGTTCTGCTTTCGACCGGGAGCTACTCGGCGTATTCGCGCACGCTAATGTGCTATCTCACCTCCGCGCTGGAGATCCCGCCTCAATTCCTCAATGGCGAGGAAACGCAGATCGCGACTACGATGGTCGAGTCTGCGCAGAAGGCGGATGAGGAAAAGGAGGGCGGCGGTGGCGGAATGTCCGCCGACGCCGTGGCTGAGAAGCGCAGACAGCAAAGCCAGACGAGCCGGTTCTGGAAGGTCGGCCTTGCGTCCGTCGCCGGCGCCGCCATCATCGGTGTCACAGGCGGGCTCGCGGCCCCCGTCGTCGCGGGCGCCATAGGCGGGCTCATGGGCTCCGTCGGGCTCGGGGGGCTGGCGAGCTTCCTGGGTATCTTCTGGATGAACGGCGCGCTCATCGGGACGCTGTTTGGCGCCTTCGGAGCCAAGATGACGGGCGAGATGATCGACAACTACGCCAAGGAGGTCGAGGACTTCAAGTTCCTGCCGCTGCGGGATGAGTGGGGCGAGGATTGCAAGAAGAGCGAGGCGGCCGAGGCGCGGAGGCTCCGCGTCACCATCGGCATCAACGGCTGGCTGACGTCGGACGGTGACGTCACAAAGCCCTGGCGGTGCCTCGGGGGCGAGTCGGAGGTCTTCGCCCTCCGGTACGAGATGAAGAGCCTTCTGGCGCTGGGCGCCGGGCTGGAGTCCCTCGTCACCTCGTACGCGTGGAGCGCTATTCGGATGGAGATCCTGCGGAGGACCGTCTTGGCGACGCTTTGGGCGGCCTTGTGGCCCGTCCATCTCGTCTCCATGGCGTCGAACCTCGATAACCCGTTCAGCTTAGCCCGTAATCGGTCCGAGAAAGCCGGACGCGTCCTAGCCGACGCCCTCATCAACAAGGTACAGGGCGAGCGGCCCGTCACGTTGATCGGCTACTCGCTCGGCGCGCGCGTCATCTACGCTTGCCTGAGGGCGCTCGCGGAGAACAGGGCCTTCGGGCTCGTCGATACCGTCGTGCTGATCGGTGCCCCTGTGCCGTCGAACCCGGCGTACTGGCAGCTCATGCGCACCGTTGTCGCTGGCAAGATGTTCAACGTGTACAGCGCGAATGACCTGATCCTCGCGTTCCTATATAGGGCGACGAGCGCGCAGCTCGGCATCGCCGGCCTCTCAGCTATTTCGAGTAACGGCGACGGGATTGAGGGCGTCGAGAACCTCGACCTGAGCGGGGAGGTCCAGGGTCACCTACGCTACCCGGGCCTCATCGCCAAGATCCTGACGCGCTGCGGGTTCCCCGACGTCAGGGACGGGGAGGGCACTATCGAGAGGGAAAGGGACGACGCCGAGATCAGGCTCCACGACCGGGATTTGGTGCCGTCCGGGAGTCTGATTGACTACGAGGGGGCACCCCCGGACGAGGGAAAGCCGCTACAGCCGTCCAGCCACATGCAGCACGACTTGAAGAACGAGAAGTTCGATCCCAGTGCCAAGAACGTGCAGGAGCAGAAGAGCGATGCGAGCGTGAGGCAGGCAAGGATAACGGGCTCCGCGAACGCCGCGAAACAGGGCAAGGGTGGCCCGGTGGCGACAAGCTCAATGCCGGCGTTAGGCGAGACGGCAGGCCGTGATCAGGTTCGCAGTTCCAAACCTCTTACCAGGCCTGTTAGTGTTGGTCCTACGCACGGGACCACCTTTCGAACCCCAGAGTCCAATAGGAGCCTCGATGAGAATGTCGATGACGACGATGATGAGGATTATAGAGGTGGAATTCGAATGATGGACTATGAGGACGATGGCGACATGAAGATTCTGGAGCCGCTGGCGATTGAGGATTAAATCGGGCAGCGTCGGTCTACTGCCACAGAGCATCCTCTTGATGCTAGATATGGGATGGAAATTTCGAGGTTGACTTTCAATATCAGAGTGAACATATTGAATGCACATACTGTTCCCTAAGCTGTTTCTGAAAGCCGTTTCAATGTTAAGACTGTATTAACAGGGCACATAATAACAGCCATCAGGCCTAACGCTTCCTATAAACATTGAATGCTTGGGGAATATCTGCGAGCCGGTTCATAGTTTGCTTCTTTTTGAACAACTCGCTGTTACCTGAGGTACCAATCAGGATGTGCACCGCGTGACAACTACCTTGAAGTACTCAAATAGGTCTTTCCCTCCAAGAACCTCTCATACTCATATCTTTCAAAATGGAGGTTCTCCAAGAGCATACAGTAGCTATGTGATAGTTATCAACTCACTTGAGAAATTTTGCCGCCCCTCTTTTCACAACATAACCTATTTCTATCACTATTAATATAGACCCTGTTATAAAGTCGGTGACTGTTGGTTCTATAGTATATTAGTTGTTCTCTTATCGTCAATACCGGGAATGTTCCTAAGCGTTATAACAATCATAAACCCTATTCTCCGGCTCAAAACGTCATTTCTTCCCCAACTAACCCCCCGGTAGTCCCCGAGCCTATCAATATCGGTGCCAAGTCCCGCACCCACGACTTATAATCACCGCAGGCGCAATGTACCGTGTCTCCACTTGCTCCTATTCTTTCATTTCTCGAAAGAACAACTAAACCGACAAGATGGTGACGGTCAACGTCGCATACACGGCCCCAATCAACCCGGCCGGCGCAGAGCCCGTCCTAAACCAGTCGCAGGTCTGGGCGGGTCTGCAGCGCAAAGTGCGGCGCGCGCACGAGTTCGTACCAGTCATCACCTCGTGCGAGGTGCTGTCCGAGGGCAAGACAGACGATGGCGACAATGTCAAGGTTGTGCGCAAGGTTGTCTTCACGCCAGACGGTCCCAGGCCCGGCGGCGGCACCGCCAAGGAGGTCTGTGTGCACTACCCCCCGGCCCGCGTCGACTTCCAGCAAGAGAACGGCAGCACCATCACGAACCTCGTCAGCAAGGGCCCCAAGGGGGAGCTGCTCATGACATACTCGTTCGAGTGGAGACATCCGGATGTTGAGGAGGGGAGCGCCAAGGCGGCGGAGCTCGAGGAGGCACATATGAAGGTAAAGTATCACTTCTCTATCAACGAGTTCAGCTGTGGTGGAATCCCCGTTTAGCAGTGAGGTTCTCATATGCTGACCACTTGCTTTCAGGGGGCGAAGATGGCGGTCGAAGGGAGTATTGACACGATCCGCCGCCTAGTTAAGGAGGGTGAGATTCAGTGAAAGGAGGAGAGATAGGAAATCAGCCCAGTATGACCTGAAAAGGGGGGAGTGGACATTCCAGGCCAGAAATAGCGCTGCTCCTCGGAGCTATGGCTTAGATATATAAATCTGCTCAGGCTTTAAGGGAAAGTTGCATATCCTCATCAACAGAGTGATCAAAGATTTTGAGTTAATTGCATAGCCTACGACCGTCAGTGATGGCCCCTGCGATTTTCCTCATATGCCTCTTCTGAATATAACGTGTTGTCCATCTTGGAAGCCTATTGCTGCTAAACTGGCAAGGTGAGCATATAGAGCCATGCCCGCAGATTGAGAAAGCCACTACTAAACAATTTACAGACATTTACCCTTTGCTGTTTTATCTACCTTCAATATCTCACGGTCCATGTACTCATACCCTTGTACACCCCGACGAGGGAATGGGCTTTGAGTGTTCGAAACCCCAAATGGTGGACTAATGTCAAGCCTCGACATAGACTTCAAACGGCGTTAGACTACCCATCATCCATTCTCATTACCAACCTTTCAGCTTTGAGTCATTACCTGTCGAGACACCAAATTCAAGCCGGATGTCAATGTCCAAGTTCGTCTCTATCGTAAGGGAAGCCAGGTCGGTGTTCATCGGATAAGAGAAACCTTCTTCGCCTCGAAACAGCGGTGGAGGATAACGGGTGCCAAACACACCCTAATTATAAAGCAAAGCAAATGGTCGCTGTGAGTCGTAGAAATGTCTCATGACGCGATCAAGTGTCAAGACTGGCGAGCAGAGCAGATGCATAGGTAGTGTGACTTCGCAGGCAGTTCATGTATTCGAGTATTCTTCGAGTCAATCCAGTACGGAGTCCTTTCCATTGTCTAGATTAGATTAAATTCTCTAATCATAATACTTGTATTTCGAGCATAGGGCACTCCAGAGGGCATCGCCGTAGAAGTCAATTCCGTCAAGTCCATATGTTCAGGAGGCGCCACGGGTTTATTCCTTCGTATTATATGTACTGATGCCATTACCATAGGCTGCTTGCAGTAGATGTCTGGCTTTAGGTAAGATCTCCGACTGACTGGGCGATGTTGGCAAATCCATTGCTGATCCATCGAAGAGTAGCCTCGAACACATCATCGCAGTAGGATCATCGATAAGCTCCTGTGGAACTGGTGCCTCATGTTTTTCTCCCACCGTCCTAGCATACACAAGGCATTCTCATTCCGCCAAACCTCGGCGCGCTCCTGAGCGAGACCCCGCTGCTGGAAGCGCTGGGTCCCGACTTGGCCCCCTCCCCCTCCCCGATTCCGATCCCACTTCGGGTCCGATTCGCAGAAGAATAAAAGGGGGAGGGAGAAGAAGAAGGCGACTGGTTGGTTGATGTTAGCAATAATTCCCCTTTCCATTTAATCATGGACACATGCACTATACTCGCATTCATCTGCTCGCCCGCAGATAGGAGCAATCCTGACACCTATTGTAGATCGTCCATAAGGAAATACAACGCTAAGCCGACCCTGCGGATGGTGGAGAACCTCCTAGCAACTGTTTATCCAACTGACCGATATGAACGCTGCTACCTATGAACGCGACGAAGTCTACGGCGTGCTGTCGTTCCTGGGCGCAGTGTTGGATGACGTTGTATCGCCAGAGGTCGACTACCCGAAGACATTACCGGAGCTAGAGTGTGATCGACAACTTCTTAATGGCCTAATGGCCTATTGCCATGCTACTTTGCACGGGCCATGGATAGTTGGTCAATAAGCTCGAAGTCACTTGATGGCGCTTCCTAAGCGACTGTAACGATAAGCGACTGTTCGTTACAGTCGCTTAGGAAACGCCATCAATTCGTCCTATGTAGCCGTCATCGATCCACTATTTACCTTTTCGGGGCAAATAGTCGAGCCTTGGCGGCGATCCAGCAAAAAACCATTAAAAGCTACATCGCAAGTCGGCCCACTTTTTCCACGGGGCAACGGCTAAGGATTTATCAGAGCAAATATTCTTCAAAACGAGTGTGGCGGTGTCGACACCGGTGTCATTAGGCCATTAGGCCCCTTATTTGTGCCCCGAAGAGCGTTATCGATCACACTCCTATACGGGGAATTCGCCTCCGGCATGCTCATGAGCACGATGACCCTGTGCTCTCTGGAGATCATCAGCGGCGGCAACAGGAGATCCGGCGACCTGCCCTCCTGGGTCATAAACTTGAGGGACCGAGAACGTATCCACAAAACGGAAGAATGGCCGACCAGAACCAGGAGGGCGGTTCGCAGCGAGACCGAGCTCTACGTGCCCGAGTCGTCCGCGTCTCCGGGCAACTCCCAGTCATGGGCCGCGAACTAGCTGTCATCTACCTGGTGTACTCGCGCATGCCCTCCCTAGCGGCCCTCAGCAACGAGGTCTACCAACTGACCGGTATCAATTTTCCTTCATACTACGTCCCCTGCGGCAGGCAATTTCTCTTGGTGGGCGCGGCTGATCTCGCTAATTGTTGTCCCTGAGGGATAGGAAAAGAGGCCGGCTGGAAGAGCTTCAGGAAATGGACTTTTCTTTGCTGATGTTAGTATAGCCGTATATGACGGCTATCGGCGTTGGAGGCCGTTTCCATTCTTATGGCTGCTGCAAGCGCGACTTACCCCGACCGTCCAGGTCCGTAACAAATCAACTATAATTATACTACGTATCAAGAATAGGGGAAATTTTTTTTTATGAAAACGTTCAAAGAGGATGAAGAGTTCGAAAGTAAACATAAAAACAGAGAATATCTCGCCAGCACAAAGCTATAACCCATGGAGATATGACGTATGCATGGACGAAGGGATGTCATTAATTTGATTGGCTTCTCTGAATCTACTCCGAAATTAGACGCCGAACCAGTATTCGAACCTGGTTCACCCATCTAAACTGATGTCAGGCAATAGACTCCCTTGCGTCTAGCTAGCAATTTGTAAAACCCAACAGGTACTGTACTCGTCACGCTGGAGCTCTTCCTAGCCATCGGCGTTTAGAGCCCTGATACAATACACAGGGGTAAATAATGTTAGTTTCTCCACTCGACCCAACATTTGCCTTAAGAAGCTAATATGTAGAAACCCATGGAATTTGTATGGGAATCTACATCATTAATCACCAGGTCTTCAACAACGTAATACCAGCTCGGGTAACCCTTTTATTACAAGCTATTCCTTCCGTTTACCGCGAATTTAACGGCCCATTAAAGCTATTAGAAGCTTATTATAATGGATTTATACGATTATATTTAATATATAAAAGGTAATGTGTTTATACCACTTCGCCCAAGCTTGGAGCAGCGGATTGGCTTCAACAACGCCAATAAGCCCCGAATCCTAGGCCCCTCTCCTTATGGCGGTGGTGGGAAACAGCAGAAGAATTGTTGATGATGTTACTTTGCATACAAATTATACGGGGATTGACATTCTAGCCAATTCCCGTATGTCGGTGGGCCTGGTGGAGAAACTAACATTATATACCCCTGTGTATTGTAGGTGCCTCCATAGAGGTAATTGAGCCTCCACTTCATTAGGTCATCCGGATACTTCCCCCCGGAGCCTGAGATGGACCTTATCCCAAACGCTGATTGGAAAACTCCTAGGGGTAGCGCCCAACTCCCATGCGGGCTACCCCTTCGTTTCATCAACGTCAATCGAGATCGAAGAAAAACCTTACGGTGGCATGACCATCATCGGATTCAATATACTCAGGCCAAGATTACCATAAGAGGGGACATGCAGGTCATACCATGCCAATCGCAGGATAGCACCTGCATGTCTTGAAAGACAGGGGTAAGAAACCCCTGTTATTGAAGGCTGCCCAACCCTTCCAAATTCCAACACTCGGGTTTAGTGTCAGGTAACCCTGAAAGCTTGTTATTTCTTCTACGGGATTGAGGTACTTGTACAGTATCAAAATTCCAAAAGCGGTGACGATTCAGTACGTAGCCTGATAAACATTATTTGTAGGTATAGATATATTCACCTGGGACTCGTACAAAGTCTTTTTACACTCGACGAAAATTACACAATATTCAGCATGTGGGTTGCATTAATAGCGTCAGCCGTACGACATCGTGCAACAATACGTCGGCAGATGTCAGACGTGTGCAATTTTCCACGGGTTTCCGCGAGGGGAGTGCGGTAACGTCGATGAGCATGCATGTGGGACCTGCACATGTCCATTCAATCGCTTCGGGTTCGGGAAGGGTGGAGAGGAGTGGAGAACCTGCAAGCCCCACTTAGCCACCATCCCCGTTTCAGCCCTGGCCGTGAAATCTGTCATCCAATCATAGGGATTGGCCTTGGTGACATCAGAATTTCGCACGAAGCATCGACAGCTACGTTAGCTGTTCTGTTGAGTTGGTAAGCAATTTCTCGAGCATTCGATTTGCTCCGGTCCCTAAGCGAGGTGCCCTAGCTTGAGCAATCAGGACCTCACGCTGAGCATGATGCGAGACGAAGCAGCAGGTCAAAAGACTCCGAACTGTCATCGATCTTCGAGCGGCCTGGGCGCAAACTTAATTGCTCAAGCAAACGGGCCGGCGACAAGTTAGGGGAGTCATGTCCATCTATCATCCAAAAATAGGTACTTAGTTATGTAGGTTCATAGTACAAGTATAGATCAGTCACTTGGAGTTGGTGATCCCATTGTGAGGGAGAGCAGTCTTGACGTGCATAGCTATGGCTACCTCCCCATAGCTCTAGCTCTCCGATATGTAAATAGACAGGTCCAGCATCACAATGCATTCGCATTTACGCCGCTTCCTAGGCCTACTTACAAACCCCGCGTTTAGGCAAGCCGCCGAACACCGAATAGTGACCCATGAGACGCCACGTTCAGGATCTCTGAGTCACCGATATGTGACTGGCCGTGATTGTTACCTCTCAAGTAAGCTCTCTGCCGAGCGTCCCGGCTTTCCAGCAAATTCGCTGGCCCGTGCGGAGTACGAGATGTAACCATCTTGTCATTCATCTGGATGATGATGTGACGCCGTCATTACGCCCTGGAATGACGCCCTGATAAATTTGTAAATGGCAAATCAGCCCATCGGCTAGGGACTCGCCTATAAGAACATCCCGCTTCTCTTCACTCCTCCAACGCTGCACACCCTCGGAACTGTACAAAGCTTCGTACTTCGTGTAATCCACTGACATCACCAGGCTCGGCGGCGGTTCAAGTCATAAAGGCTATCACAAAAGTAGTCTCTGCTTGTCAACAGCCTCACTCTAGCTTCAAAAGATTTGAACATCCAAAATGGGCATCCTAGTCCGCGACAACAACGCACTCGAGACTCACCCCCCTGCGGGGAATGAGTATTTCACGACGAACGGATCCAGCTGGCTTTGGGCTCTGACGGCGGTGTACGGCTTCCTGTTCCTCGTCTTCTTCGCCTTCAGCTTCAGGGCCCGGTTCGGCGAGAAGATCTTTCACTACATCTTCACCATCACCTTGCTGGCCGGCACCATCGCCTACTACGCACACGCCGCCGACCTCGGTTGGACGCTCAGGACAGTCGTCAACTCTAGGCCTACGCCGGACTGGACTCGTCAGATCTTCTGGGTCAAATATGTTTACCACCTTGTCGAGTTCCCGGCTATCGCGATTGCTCTTGGTCTTCTCAGTGGGGTCTCTTGGGCCTCGATCGCCTACAATGTCGCCCTGGCATGGACATGGTAAGCTCGCCTCATCCATCATGCCTCCTACCCATCCATCCACCATTCGAAGCCAGTTACTAACCTCAGGCGTTTTGAAGGGTCGTCGCGTATATCATCGCAGCACTGACTTCCTCCAACTACAAGTGGGGCTTCTTCGCCTTCGGCACCTTCGCCTACCTCATCCTGGCCAACAACACGCTCCTCCACGGGCGCACGGGGGCGAACCGCGTCGGCGTCGCCCGCGACTACATCATGCTGGCGGGCTGGACCAACCTGATCTGGCTGTGTTATCCCATCGCCTTCGGCGTATCGGACGGCGGTAACGTCATCGGCGTAACACCCGGCGCCATCTTCTTCGGCGTCCTCGACTTCCTCCTGGCGCCCCTCATCGCCCTCGGCTTCCTGTTCCTGTCCCGCAACTGGGATTACGGCCGCCTGAATCTCGGTAAGTTCGCCTTAGCCCTCTTTTCCATAAAAAAAGACAATCAGTGCGAAGGTGTGAGGTGACTAACGCAACTTGAATGAATAGCGTTCACGAGATACGGCCGCGTCCATCACGCCGGTGATCACCCCGAGAAGGCGGCCCCAGCCACGGGGCCCGGCGCCACGATGCAGCCGACGGTGTAAGCCGTGTCCAAATAGGGGGAAGTGGGCGGTGGATCCCTCCCACCCGGCAGCTTCAACTCCGTTGAAGCGGGGCCCCCGAGACACAGCGCAACCCGCTGTACAGCGTACAGCTGGACTCCAACAATAACAAGGGGATGAGGTCGAGGATGGTGGTTCGTTCACTCATTGGATTTGATGATGTAATGATGGACCGGGAAAAGGCTACACTACGTATACCCTCGTTCGTTCCTTTGGCGCTCATTGATACCCTTGATTGGTATGATGTTCGGACGATGATGACGATTCTACTTGTTGAGCCAAGTCGGGCGGTTTGCTTCTGTCTTAATACATAATTCTATATTTGCTTAATGAAAAGATCCCGTCTTAAATCTGGTTGGACTCGCTTCGTGGCTCTGTGACTTGTTCTTCACTCTGCTTATGCCTCACACTGCAGTTTTACCGAAGGCGGGTCCCAGTACAAATGCTGGCTGTCATTGAATTCCGGTAAGCCTGGTTCGTATGTCCCGTATATGTATATAGGCCAGTCGCAATCATTTGAGCTGAGTTTGGGAAGTAATGATGTTTTTATGCCACCATCACAAATGTTCATTCTCGTAAAATCGTGTGTCGGCTTGTATTTGCATCTTTTAGTAGTTCGTGCTCTTCTTGGGGGTCATCTATATACATAATAAGCACCGCGACGTCGGCCAGGTGTTCACAGCTGCCCATACCCCTCCACGCCTGTCCCTTTCCTTTCCCTTGTATCCGGAGCTACGAATTTCAACCTGCGATGATCATCATCAATTTGCAGTCACTAGTCGGCAACAACCACGCTACCAAACAACCCCCCATACACGTCCGTATCGTATCGTACCGTATCCTATCACATTCGATCCCCGAACTACGACAACACGATGGCAGACGCGGAAATGGAGATCGACGAGTCAGGCTCCCCCCAGCAGGCCGAGCAGGCAGAGGCTGCGGCGGTAGCGCCCCAGGCCAAGGATCGCGACATGCAGACCCACGCCAAAGCGACGGCCGTGCGGTCCATCGAGGGCTGGATCGTCATGGTGACCAACGTGCACGAGGAGGCTGACGAGGAGGCACTGCACGACAAGTTCGCCGAATTCGGCGAGATCAAGAACCTTCACCTCAACCTCGACCGCCGCAGCGGTTACGTCAAGGCAAGTCCCAAGCCCAAGTCAGCTACTAGAGTTAGGTTGCTAACATGCAGGATTCCGCTGTGGTGTTTATAGGGATACGCTCTCATCGAATACCCCACCCTCCAGGAGGCCCGCGCCGCCATCGACGGCGCCCACCAGACCAAGCTGCTCGAGCAGACTGTCAACGTCGACTTCGCGTTCGTCAGGCCGCCCCCGGGCAAGGCGAACAGAGGAGGTCGACAGTCGCATCGCGGCGGTAGGGGACGGAGTCGGAGCCGCAGCCCCGACGGCGGGAAGGAGGAGGTACGTTGATGTTTCCCGACGACGGAGGCAGGGTGGCAGCTATCATTGAGGCAAACGTCCGGGCGTAAATCATTACAACAACAGGAATCCTGGGTCTATGTCGGACGAGGTCCCAGAAACTGGCTTTAGCCGATATGTCGCCAGAATAAACATAAGGACATGTCGGCGTCTATCTCTTGGCTGCAGAGGTAAGCAATGTTGGAATACTCGTCTCGGAAGATTGGTTGCTGACTGTCCCCAAGCCGTTTATTGCTTCGAGTGACCATCTGTGCACTACCTGTCATGAGGGAACTCTTATCATGGGTGTGCTGTGGCTGGAGGCATATCGTGCCATCGAACTGAACACCACTGTGTTTGACACGTCGCGAGATACAGGGGACAAGTACCTACCGATAGTAGCTATTGTCAGTAACCTCTACTGCGGATGCCGTCGACCAGGGATCCGTGAATGCTTCGTCCGTTAGTCCCAAAGATGACATGCGTACCTAGTAGATTTACACCTTCACTTTATGGTCTAGCTTAGTCAGACAGCACTAGGAACTCACGGGCGATCCCATTGGCTTTTGTTCTTAACTCGGATCTAGTGTCTGCTACTATGAGGAGCAACGTAGTTATATCACTGCCCTAAATTTGGCGTTGAAGATGCGTCAACTGGTCATATCGGAACATGGGAAATTAATTCAGTTAAGGCCCTAGCTGCATGATTGCTTCGGTTTGAGGTACGCGAAATCAAACTGAGTATTAAATGTTTACAAGCGCCGCCGAGGCATCGAGGCAATAATCTCCTCTCCAGGTCGTAAATGAGACGTACTCGCTGGTCATGACGAGAATAGTTAGCCTACTGTCCTACCCGATGGAGTCACAATGCTCTCAAACTACGCCGGGCTCTTACAGCGTGAATTTTGTATGTGGCTATCCTGGATATGATGATATTCAAGTAGCGACGAAGTATTACTAAGCCAAATCAGAACTGTCATAAGATTCCTCTTGTAAATTAGCTATAGCTTCTGACGAGGTCAGTAGACCTCAACTGTCCGTTGCAAACGATGAGCTATCACAACCGGGCAATTTTGAGGGGCTATAGCCGCCTCGGGTGCCTATAGCAGACCCGGGAAAAGCTACCCGGTTTCGTCAGTTCACTGCCGGTTGCGGGCGAGGCAGCATAGGATCCAGGTCCGAGACGGGCTGGATGTAAGGCTTCAACGAGCTCCGTTTCCTCGACACCTGCTCGTAGGCGTATGCGTACCCGATCAGCGCCTCTTCGGCCCATCTGTCGGCGACGAAGCTGATGCCGAGCGGGAACCCGGGCGCCGTCTCCACGGCCGTCCGCGTGGGGTCCCACCGCGTCGCGGCCCCGGGCCCCAGCGCGCCCATCGGCACCGTGACGATCGGCAGACCGGGCGCCGACGCCAGGATGACGGCCACGTCCGGGAACATGACGAGGGCCTCGAGGCCGTGCTCCGCCATGGCGTCCACCACCGCGCCCCGCCCCAGCGCCGACGCCGCCGCGTACGCGGCCCAGACCTCCGGGGCGCCGGCGCTCGCGTTCGAGGACGCCATCATCGTGAGGTAGGCGCAGTCGAAGTCGGCGGCGCGCTCGCGGGGGTCCGCCTCGACGCAGCGCAAGAGGTCGCCGAGGCTGCGGACACTGCTACCGCTACCCGGCTCCTCCGCTGCGAAGCCCCCCAGGTACTCCTGCATTGCGTCCCGCCCGTCGGGGATCGCGTAGACCGTCATGTTCCCGTTGAGCCAGCCGACGAGCTCCCGCGCCGAGCGGCCCCGCGGCACGAGGTCGACGCGCACGAGTTCCGCCCCCGCAGCCTCGAGGTCGGCGAGCGCGGCCTCGAAGACCTGCCTGACGAGCCCCCAGTTCGCGAAGTAGGCGGCGCCGAACGCGTCCTTGTCCGTCCAGAACACGCCGAGCCGCCGCCCCGCCAGCGCCGAGGCGTTCAGCGCCGCCGTGTAGCGCCGCGGCGGCTCTGCGTCATCCCAGTCCCACGGCTGCGCCAGCGTCCAGTTATCACGGGCGTCCCGTCCCCAGATGGCGTCGAGGAGCAGGGCCGCGTCCGCGACGGTCCGCGCGAGCGGGCCCGCCGTGTCCTGTCGCGGCGTCACGGGTACGATCCCGTGCCGCGAGGTCAGGCCCACCGTTGGCTTGATGCCGACGACGTTGTTGGTCCAGGCCGGACATGTGATCTGTGGAAGAACGGCGCATTAGTCACTTCCCCCATCACTACCTCATAAAAGTTATGTAATGTATGAGCTGAGGTCCGTAGAAATAAAAGGTCCGGAGACTTTGGGATGCGGACGTATCCCATCACATCGCTTAATCTCAACCCCATGTGGTAACCAATTCGGAACAAAGCGCCGGATGAGGCGAGAACGAAAGACAAGATGGGAAAGAAAGAACCCACACTCCCAGCCGTCTCCGTCCCCAGCGTCCCGGCCGCCAGCCCCAGCGAGGCCGCGACCGCGCTGCCGCTCGAGCTGCCGCACGCCGTCTGGCCGGCGACGTACGCGCCGAGCGTCTGACCCCCGCGCGGGCTCCAGCCGTGCGGCACGCGCAGCCCCCGCGCCCCCGAGAACTCGTCCTGGTTCGTCTTGCCCAGCACCACGGCGCCCGCGTCCCGGAGCCGCGCGACCACCGCGGCCTCGGCGTCCGCGCCGGTGGATCGCCGCCGCACGCCCTCCAGACACACGCTGCCGGCGGCGGCGGTGGCGCCGCCCGTGAGCATCGCGGTGTCGTTGCCGTTGTCGTCGTCACCGCCGTCGTGGCCCTCGTGATAGTAGTGATGGCCGTAACCCGTTACCGCCGTTGCGTAGTTGTCCTTCACCAGGATCGGGATACCGTGCAAGGGGCCCCGGCGACCGCCGCCGTACCGCGATGCGTCCCCCTTCCGCTCCCGTTCCCGCTCCCGGTCGCGCTGCGCCGCCGTGGTGAGCGCCGTGGGCGCGTCCACCTCGATGACGGCGTGCAGCACGCCGTTAACTTCGGCGATGCGCTTCAGGTAGAGCGCGGTCAGCTCCTGGCTCGTGACGGTGCCGGCGTCGAGCAGCGCCGAGAGCTCCGCGATGGATATGTCTTGGAGCGACGGCAGCGGTAGTGTTGAGGACGATGATGCTGCTGATACTGATGATGATGACGACGGCAAGCCGCCGGCGCAGTAGAGGAGCAGCGCGAGGCGCAGGATGCCCGCGATGCGCCTACGGGCAGTCATGGGGAGTTTCTTTGCGGGAGACCGAAGCCCGTTGTGAGAGGGATAACGGCCGGTACTTGATTTCGGAGTGCGTGTCTACGTTATATGAGGCGACATCGCGTACGTAAAGTTGCAGAACTAGCCCCAGAGCAGAGCAGCGAAGGATTCCCGCGGCGCTGGAGGCCTGGCTTCGTCCCCCGACAACGGCGCTCAGTCGGGCGTCCCAGCGGAGGCGAGCGGCCGCATTGCACCGCGACTCAACTTGGACCGCCGTAACATACTGATGGGTGCTATAAACCTGGCAAACATATAAAAGGAGAAACAAGAGGATAGTCCCTCTAGTATGTGATGCACTGGTGCAGAAAGTGGCGTATAAAAAGTCATCAATTTTTACAAACCCCTGTTATTTAGGTAGAAGTGCAATGCCGGCGTTTGAACTTGGCGTAGCGTGGTGAGACCCCGCCCCCTCAAGGCCATCAACGGGTGGCTTTCCTAGGACCGGGGTCTACGAAGCTTGATTCTCTGTGCGATACTTCGTAAGGTTCGCAGTAAATACTTGCATCCGGGCTTTCTTCTCCTTCTTTGCTCATATACGTCTAGTTGGGATTTTGACATATCGATGTTTTCAACTTCACGTTTGTACTTTGTGGTTTGTTAGCGCCGCAGTTAATTGTTACATGTAGTTTGCTTCTTACTTGTGCCGAAGTACGGTCATGGACTCCTTTTCCCCCTTAGCTATCTGGGTACTCCAAAAGTCCGAGGTTGTAAACGAGATGGGGAGATTACAAACCCGTCCGAGACCGGGAAGCTGTTTCATTTCATGGTTTGACTGAACTGTTTTACCCAAAACTACGGTTGTTGACGTTCCAATTATCTATTACATCATTGTTTATGTTGGAATGCGCCCAACCAATAATATGTGGTTCTCCTAGTAAGCTCCCCAGTTACGTCCAACATTGTCGCAATGAGAACTGTAAATTTACCCCGCAGATGTTCGACTGTTCGTTGATCTTTCTCTCTATTTAGAAACGCCAGGCTTCGCTGGCCGAACTCGTATTTACGTGGATATATCTGTGAACGGTGCGTCAACCATGGCTACTACGGAGGTTCAACATCCGGGCGATCAGCACGAGATCCCGAGCTACGAGGCGCACGCCTCCGTCGAAACGTTGAAGGACAGGATCAAGCAACACTACGATTTGGCGTCGGATTATTACTATTCGCTGTGGTACGAGTGAACACCCCCAGCTGCCCCAAGCCGGCCACTCCCGTCCGCAAGCGCTAACCGGGAACAACCTAGGGGCCAACACATCCACCACGGTCTCTTCAGAAGGGACGGTGAGAGCAAGGAGGAAGCTCAGGTCAACCTGATCAATTACCTGCTCGAGATATCCCGCCTCCCGAAGGAGGCCCGCGTGCTCGACGTCGGCTGCGGCATCGGCGGCACGTCGCGCTTCCTGGCCAAGGAGCACGGCTGCGCCGTCACGGGCATCACGATCAGCGGGCGCCAGGTCGAGATCGCCAAGAGGCTGACGCTCGAGGACAAGGCCGCGCCGCCGACGTGCGAGGGATCTGACCTGCTGTCTTACGACGGGAAAGGCGCCGTGCGCTTCCTCGAGCTCGACGCGGAGAAGATGCGCGAGCGCTTCTCCTCGGCGGAGGGGCGACCGGGCGAGACCTTCGACTGCGTCTGGATCTCCGAGGCGCTCTCGCACCTCCCGGACAAGCCGCTGTTCTTGTCCTCGTCGTTCGCGGTGCTCGCGGCGGCCGGGTCCTCGCGCCTCGTGATTGCGGACTGGTTCAAGGCGCCCGGCCTCTCGGCGGAGCAGGAAGCTGCGGATATCCAGCCGATTGAAGACGGCATGTTGCTGCCCAAACTCTGCACCGCAGACGACTATGTGCGGATGGCGGAAGAAGCCGGGTTTAAGACGCTGCAGGCACCGATCGATATCAGCAAGGACGTCGCCAAGACATGGTAAGTTTCTTGTTACAAAATTAACCTATTGGAAGACCTGGATAATGACCCTTCTATTTTTTTCATAGGGATATCTCCTGGTCCTTAGTCTCATCGCCGTCGTTATGGGCATTTGCTATCTCGCAAGGGCGGGATGGCTTGGCTTTCCTACAGGCGTTCCGGGCAATGAGGAGAGGCTACGCGAATGGAACATTTAGATACGCGATCATGTGCTTTACGAAGCCATGATATCGTCTTACTAGACTTTTAATACTCGTGGATAGATGCATGAATATAGAATCAATGATTGACGCCACCGAACCCCTAAACACCTAGAATTTGATATACATGGTTAAACGATTCCGTCGCGTTGGTCGGCCTTGGGCATTTTCAGTACCTAGAAGCGGCAACACCTGCAAACAGCCCGTCATCATCTGGCCCCATCATCCCCTTTTCCCTCCATTACGTCAGCGGCCCCGTTATCTTATCAACACGTCCAGCGCGTTATCACCGGTGCTTAACCCCTTTCCACCCGCTTAGTAAAATCATGTGGGACGGGATATGACTACCCTAGTCTGAATCCCAGCTGAAAATAGTTGATTTTGCTTCCTGTTTCTGCTTTCCCTCCGTCTCGAGCTCTTTGGCCCTACACCCGGGCTCGAAGGTTCTTCAACAAATGGCTTAGCGGGAGAGAGAAATGGCATTCCTCATCGGCAGCACAGCCCCCGGGCTGCAACGCCTCCTCGTCCCCTTCGTCTGCGTGCTGATCGCGTTTCTAGCCTACGGCTCGCAATGGCTCTTCGCGAACGCCCCGGACCTCGCCCCGGGGCCCCTCACCCGCACCGAGACCTACGTCTTCAACGGCCTCGTCTGCTGCCTCTGGTGGACGTACTACAAGGCCGTCACCGTCGATCCGGGGCGCTACGTCTTCCCGCCGGATCTCCTGGACAAGCTCCGGAACAAGAACAAGAGCAGGGACAAGAGCAGCGGCGATAACAAGGACGGCGAGAGCGACGGGGATGACTCGGAGCCGGAGCAGGAGCCGGACCCGACGGTGGACGCCTACGGCCGCAGGCGCTGGTGCAGGAAGTGCGCGGCGCCGAAGCCGCCGCGCGCGCACCACTGCAAGACGTGCGGGCGCTGCGTGCCGCGCATGGACCACCACTGCCCGTGGACGGCGAACTGCGTGTCGCTGCAGAGCTTCCCGCACTTCCTGCGCTTCCTGGCGTACGCGAACCTGTCTCTCTGGGCGCTGCTGTACCACGTGGGGCGCCGGTTCCGCGGGCTCTGGGACGCGCGCCGCCTGCCCGCGTACCTGGGGCCCTCGGCGCCGCAGCTCGCGCTGCTGACGGCCGTGGGGCTGGCCGGGGGCTGCGCCGCGCTCGCCCTCGGCATCCTGCTCGCCACCACGGTGAAGGGGTGGCTCTTTAACATCACCATGATCGAGAGCTGGGAGCTCGAGCGCCACGAGGCCGTGATCGAGCGCCTGCCGAGCTACGGCGCCGACAGCGACGGGGACGGGGACGGCGGCTGGTGGCGCGGTGGCGAGGCCGTGGAGCCCGTCGAGTTCCCTTACGACGTAGGGATCTTCGCCAACATGGCCCAGGCCATGGGGACGCGGAACATCCTCCTGTGGTTCTGGCCGTTCGCGGGCGGCCCGGCGGTCGCGCCGGCGGTGGTGCCCGCGGGCGGGTCGGGGGAGGCCACACTGACGACGACGATGATGATGCCGACGGGCGCCGGCTGGCGGTACGAGGAGAACGGGCTCAACGACCGCGAGGGCATGTGGCCGCCCGTCGACCCGGACAAGGTGCGGAACGCGCGCCTGTGGCGCCGGCGGCAGCGCGAGATGGCTGCCGAGCAGGCCCGGCAGACCTCCTACCGCGACCCCGAGGAGGAGCGGGAGGCGTTCCGCAGACGGCAGGAGCGCGACCTGATGCGCTGGCGGGGCGCGCGGGGGCGGATCCTGGGCGAGTTCGAGGAGGTTCCCGAGTATGAGTACGAGCGGGATTACGACTACGACTACGGCTCCGAGGATCGGAGAGGGGTTGCAGGAGGAGGGGGACGGTGGGGGATGGTGGCACTCGACGAGGGCAAGTCCGGCTGGGTCAACGCGGACGGCGAAAAGCTGGGAGACTACGGCGTCGACGAGGACGCCGAGTTCGACGACCGCCCGGTCGTCGAGAGGGATTTGTCATCGCCGCCGCCGATGCGGGCGCGTTCTGAGCATGCAGACCAGGACGACGAGGAGGTGCCGCTCGCGGAGCTTATCAGGAGGCGGAAAGTGCTCACGAAGGATGGGGAGGACACGTGACTGATTGTGGTATGTTGGATTTTAGGACTATATAGATACACATATAGATAAACTAGGATTTGCGAATCTAGTCGCATCGTTGTTAATGTTGTGAAATGCATTTTCTATTCTTTCCTCGAGGACTTTTTTCTTACGAGTTCAGTAAACCGTAACATGACGTGTCTAGTCGTGCTGTAGCAGAACCGTCGCTTCCATTAGACTTCATATATATCAGCCAGCAGTAGGCTTTTCCATGAGATACATTTTATTGAACTACTGAGAGAAAGCATCCAAGATGCCTGTCCGATGCGCATACCGAACAGACAATTTTAGATGGGACAGGTTTACTCGGACAAAAAAGAGGAGAGAAGCCGAGAAACTACGCCCATTACCCATCATAAACTAGACCCAGCAAGGTGCATCGTCGTCGGGGCAAGAAACCAATTTATTCTACTAGATATTCGGGTGTCTCGGGGTCAAAAGGTCACGAGTCCAGGGAAGGCCTGCCCTCAATTTCTCTCTATTCGAAAACGTTCCATTCTCTATTCTCGTTACACTGACCCCGGAGAGGCTGAGGCTGAGGCGGACACGCCTCCATCTAGTGACCTCGGCACGCCTAGAGCACAAATTTGATCTGATGAACACCAATCAACATCCCCCCGAATACCGGCTACCACGTCGCCCGCTCGCATTTACCAGGCTCGGAACTAGGCGGGTAGGTAGGCCTAACCAGGCAGGTGGGTAAGAATCACGGACACCCGACGGATAAAAATGCTCTTTAACAAAAAGATTATCAACCATGCATCGCCACAATCACCACTACCACCGCTGTCATCGCCAACGCCATGGCCATTTAATCTACCAGTCATCCTCGTCGTCCTTCCTCTGGGACATAGCGCTCTGTCTCGCCTTTAGTGCGTCGGCGAGCGAGCCTGCGATGCTGGGCGCCGGTGTGTTGCTGCGGCTCGTGTCATAGCCGTTGGCACTGAGGCTCATGCCCGAGTCGCGGGGGTTGCTTATGGTCGATGCAGGCGGCGGCGGCGCGGGCTTCCTGGACGCGGCGGTGGCGCCGGGCCGCTTGGCGGGCGGCTGCGGGGGCGCGGGCTTGCTCCGCGCGGCGGCACCATTCTGCTGATGTTGGTTCGGGGGTGGGGGCGGCGCCCGCGGCGTGGCCGCCGGTGGGGGAGCCGCCGTCTGCTCCTGGACGTACGCGGCCGGGACCCACGCCTGTCCTTTGTCGTTTTTAGCTAGCCACCAGCCTACACCATCTTAGTAAGTGTTCACAGTAAACGCGAATTACGTTCGAGAGGGGGGAAAATTCCTACCATTGTTCTCCTTCTGCACGATCTCGATTATCTCGCCTGCCTCTATGGATAGTTCGTTTTCCTTGAGCCCGGCGAAGTCGTAAAGGACCTTGGCGGTTATCTTGGACTTTGCAGGAGGCGCAGCGGGCGGCGGTGGCGGCGGCGCACGCACGGACGATGTCGAATTCTGGTTGCGAGTGTGGCTCGGGATTTGCCGTGCGACGGCCGCAGCAGGCGCAGGAACAGGTTCATGTGTTTGAGCAGTAGGTGGTGCAGGGACGGGCCTGGGAGTTTGGACGGCGGCTGGACCCCGTTTGGCAGCGTTCCGGTTATTTGGCATCCGTGACGGCCGGCCGCCCGGGCCACCAGGTTTAATAAGCTTTCCGCGCGTGATAGGTCGAGGGGGTACAGGTTTGCCCTTCGGCGTCGGCCGAGACACCGAGTTAGGCGGCTCGCCTGGTTGCGTATGGATGGCGCCACTCTTATAGAAATCGACCGGGTGGGGAGAATCCTTAAGAACCTTAACGATCTGCATCTTCCCGGGCTTTTTAGCGTACTCGATCGTGTCGCCAATCTTCAGGTTAAGTCCACCAGGCATCCCTCGCTGCATCTGTGTAAAGAGTTCCGTCTTTAAAACACAATTCAATAGCGGGTCTGGCTCCTGCGGCGACCCAATGCCCAAAGAGAACCAGTCATCCCTGCACGTCGAAGTTCCGATAAATTTGATGGCTCCTAGAGGGACTGCCCTCTCCACCACTATCTGGACCTGGCCGTTGGCTAACGTTTGAGCAACAATGTAGAACTTGCTGTTGGTCACGACGAGTATTCGAGGGCTTGGTCTACTCGACCGACCGAATTTGGCCTCCAGAATTTCGCCGCGGCATGAAAAGAGAGCCTTCTCGTTGCTGGACACCTGTATAGAATTACGGACATGCGATCCGGGCCCCACGGTGGCGTTGATCCCCAGGTAATCTCCCAAGAACCGCCGGGATCCCAGCAAGCTGAACCGCCGCCTCTCTTTACGACCCTGTAAGACTTTATGGCCCTGATCTCGCAGTTGTAAGTATTCGGCCCCGGTCCGCTTCTTTCGCCAGAACCGCTGTATTCTCGTCGCGGATTCGGCACGATATGCGAGGTAAGCTCGCCACATTCTCTGGATTCGAGTAGCCATGTTATGCCAATAGCGGTCTCGCATGGTCTCCAAAGCAAACAGTGTCTCTGGCGACTTGATGAACGCTTTCGTGACACCCAGCTGCCATTCTTCCTTAGGAATACTGGTGTCCTTCAGGATCTGCTTGACAGCAGCTTCTTCCGTGCCCTCCCATGTATACTCGCCCGCGTAGGACGTGGCGGGAGAAAGCAGGAAGAACCTCTCAACGAATTTCTCAAACGACTGACGATACGCGAACCCGGCACGGCGGATTCTAACGTTTTCTTGCAAGCCCAGATATTTTATCTGATGTAAGACATTGGGCACGTTATACTCGGTTGGTGATTTGTTCTCGTTCGGTTTAATGGTTCGGATATACGACGGCTGACACTTCATCAGGGTATCCACCAGCGCATTGGCCGACGTTCTTATGCGGTCGCCCGAGGTTGGCGGTTGCTTACGATTGTCCTGATCAATTTGCTGAGGGAACAGTGCATGGACGAACTTGTTCGTGCTCTGCTGGAAGAGGTTTTGAACACCCTTAAGCAGCTGATCCTTGTTCTTGTCGGTGATTCCTTCAACGGTATAGCTCACTTCGCCAGCGTAGTGCTTGATGATGAAGTTGCCTTGTCGTGGAGTAAGATGGGCATTTGACATGCCGTTGATACTCTGCATGAAGGTACGATCACAGGCGGCCGGGTCGGCATGGGCCGTCTTCGTTGCATCTTTCAGCGCCGAAAAGATGCCAGGCGGCCTGATCTGCTCGATCAAATCACATACGACCTTGTTGTCGAAGTACTTGATCGGCGTCCACTGTATCTGCTCGCGCGCGTATTCCTCCTGTTCAGCCTTGAGGGTCAGTTGGATGAAGATCTGCTGCAGTTTCTCGTTGACATAGTTGATGCACAGCTGCTCGAAGCTGTTCTTCTCGAAGATTTCGAACCCGTAGATATCGAGGATGCCGATATTGTTAGACGCGGCCTGCCGAGACTGCAGGGACTGATTGATCCTCCCAACTATCCAGTCAAACAGATTGTAGTAGATAGCCATCGCCAACGCATCACGAGTCGCATTAGCCTGAGCCGTGTTCGCAGGGGACTCGATCACTTCGCCATTCCTCGGAGTCAAGATACGGATAGTGATGCCCTTGACGAGCGCGGCGGGCGTGACCTCGAGCAGATACGCTAAGAAGTCTACGACAGACTGATCATGTACAGCGGCATAGCCATCATCGCCCTCGACAAAATGGATGTTGCCGCACCAGAGAATCGCGGCCAGCATGCGGAACACTTCGTCCTGCTCGGTCTGGGTAAGGCCAATGATGTTCATTGCTCCCAACGTCTCGCGGAACTCTGCCAGATCATCAATTCCATCGACATTGAAGCATTTCGACTGGTTAAGGTAGGCGTATGTTTCCGGTTTCTGGATTCCAAACATAGTCCTGTAATTCTCGGAGGCGCCCTTAGCGAATTGATAAAATATGTGGAAGTTGCGCTCGTTCGTGATCTGGCCGACGACTCTCGACTTCTCCAGGAGGTAGTTGGTGATATCCGCCCCAACGGGCTCCCCGTTCGCGTTGAAGTGTATCTGCAGGTATTTGCCGAACCGTGACGAGTTGTTATTTCTCAGGGTTTTGGCGTTGCCGAAAGACTCGAGGAGCGGATTGGTGGCCAGCACCATGTCCTTGATCGCCTGGATATCCCCGCTCTGCCCACCAGACACGTTGGCGATATACTGCATTATCCTCTTGGCAGCTTCCGTCTTGCCTGCTCCCGACTCGCCGGAGATGATAACACATTGGTTCTCCCTGTACGCCTTCATGTTATAGTATGACGACTCGGCGATGGCGAATACGTGTGGGGGCATCTCCAGACGATTCTTGCCCTTGTAGGATTCGAGGACCTGTTCCGTATAGATTCCGAGGTCTCGGAAAGGGTTGACGGAAACCAAGACATGGCCGATATAGGTATATATTTCGCGAGCCTCAAAGCGCTTCTTCAAGTTCTCGTTAATTGCCTCGTTGGATACTTTGCTCAACAGAGTCAGGTCGGAAACGCCGACTTCTTTCTTCTTAGTCGTTTCGAAGGTGGCTTTCTTAGGCCTAGGTCCCCCGGAACTTGCTCCCGCGCCGCCAGCGCGACCGGCTCCTCCTGATTTATCCTTCGGACGCCGACTGATACCCTACAATAGCGAGAAATTGTCAGCAGGTTTGAAGGAACCGAGATCGGTCCCTAGTAGTAGACTGTGGTTGTCGCTCACCATATTGGGCGTTCATGAAACACTCGGAGTCTAATAGATGAAGTAAAAATGGTGAGGTTGGATAAAACAGTCGCTGAAAGATAATAGGTCGTATAGGGCGGTGGATGTCGAAGCGTGAAAGCGGGAAGAGGTCGTGGCGCTGGGGTGTTGCTGCGGGAGTTGATGTTGTCGTCGTGTCGGTGATAAGGTACCGTTAGGTGGATGGATGGTGGATGACGAGGAAGCATTGAAGTCGCAAGCCAACAGCCACCGTCGATCTTATCACCCCCCTAGGCAGGCTGGGTTTAGTGGGAACAGGGGTCGTTAGTTGGCTTACCTAGGTTACTTAGCGCCCGCACAGCCTCAAAGGCTACGCAGCCTAACGGCGTATTTCTTCAGGGGATTACTCCGGGATTCTGCCTGTTACGAGTGCCTAAAAGATTTCAGCCACGCAATGCGCTAAAGCCACGCAACCTGGTGGCGGGTCAAAATTTGATGCTGCACTTCGCAGTATTTCTTTAAAGTCGCAACGGCCATTCTCAAGGAGACAGAGAATCCCTTATCAGGTTATCTTTTTGCCATTCGAGTCATAAGCACTCCCGTACGATTCGGAAAATGGAGATACGTGAATCAGGTTTACCATTGTTCATACCGTTGACTACCAGATTATGTATCCGGACTGCTTCTCTACTGGTGGGACGATATCATTCGAAAGATACGAGCGAGCCACGTGGTGAAGAATCAGCCTGCCTGGGAACTTATATTGGGGATTCACTGCATGCCAGTTCCATACAGGCTTCAACGTTGGGACACGGGTTTAATCTGCCAAGTGACAGCTTGCACCCGCAGCATTACCTTCACCCGGAGTCGTTTGTTTTTCAGCGCTGAAGTGCAAGGTATCGAAGACATCAATACAACAGGTTTTGGACAGCGGCTCGGACGTTTTCGCTGATCGTCACAAACGGACCAATAAGACACTGGTTAGCCATCTAAGTCTTACCATTTAGGATAACGCTCTGGCTATCCTTTGCTTAGAATTGTTGAAACTGATGTCTTGCAGCCATTAAGAAGACTAG
This sequence comes from Monosporascus sp. CRB-9-2, assembly GCA_004155915.1. NCBI lineage: Eukaryota > Fungi > Ascomycota > Sordariomycetes > Xylariales > Monosporascus > Monosporascus sp. CRB-9-2. Next base: position 10,345 of record QJOA01000188.1, on the reverse strand, counting down.
AGTAGGATCCAGATTACCTCAGCAACTATTTCAGAAAGGAGTTTTTAAACTGATAACCGAATACAGGCTGATAATCATGCTATCTAGCGATGTAATTTACAGGTTTAGTACCTCGTAGTCCGAAGAGACTTACGGTATCTAGACCCCGAATTCTTTGTTTAGTGTGGCTTTCAAGAGCGTCATGAAGCTGAGCTTCTGGCCTACCACTATCTTCGAAGGTGTATGTTTAAGATATGCTGGTTTAATGTTTGGTAAACGTGCACCACCAGAAAAGATACTGGGAATGATTTAGGGGGGGGCTCACGGACGCGAATGAGCACCCGGGTTTCTCATCCTTATAGGAAACATGCTCCTCCTCGCATGGTACTCTTCATCTCTCTGTAAGAGCTTTTCTAACTAGCTCCGTTATAGCGGACACCGCAGACATTGCAGACATCTTGTTACACAAATTAAGTTTAGTCCGGTGCCCTGGACCGTTTCTCCAAAAGCAAGATAGTAGCAAAGTACTGTTTCCTCAAGAGCTCGGAGCTTGCACGAAGACTGGCGAGGCTATCCTTACTTATGTCTCCATTCGGACATAGCCGTCCTGTTAAACACTCCTTACTTCGGTACATGATACGCGTACTTCTTGGCCTCCTCCGTCTCCTTGGTCCTCCACTCGTCTATATAACGCGGCGCTCCATTCTTCATGTTGGTTGTGGCCGCCACTGACTCTCCCCAGACGAGATGTTCTAGCACGACGCCCGCCCAAACTCTCCGCCGCATGTCCTCACCGTTCAAATCACTACGAGCCTCCCCTGCCAACCCGGTGCGGATCTTGGCACTGGCACTATCCACGTCGATGCGCAGAATGCCCGTCGACCAAAGTTCTGTAGCGTTTGGATGGTGAGTCGCCGCTCACCGCCCGGGAACAAAGGTTGTTTGTGACGCGCTCCATCACCCACAGCCGCTCCGCTTCGTCGGTGACCACGTGGGCACGCCCGAATACGACGGCCGAACGGTGGTTGCAGCTGTGACGGTTTGGCGTCAGAGCCAGGACTACGCCATCGAGTAACGTGGCCGCGACGCAGATGCGCACCCCGCTGTCGGCCTCTCCGCTCCCGGTGGGACCAGCCGCAGGTCATGCCCCGACCGCGGCTGTACGCATGATGTGCAAGGCAACGTATCCATGCACGGACACGGAGCGCGGCGCGGCTAGGCTCGATTCTAGGGTGCGGAAATCACCGGCGAAGCCTAGCATTGGGAGGAACTACGGGACATGTGTCATCATCCTCGCCCCGTCATCGCCACCCGGTGTTACCGGGGAAAACGAAACATATAGGATTGAGATCTTGTCCACTATGATATGAACAGTTTCATAGTCGTATTTACCTATTTATGTATGAACATTGTGGTCGCTCCCAGAGAGACGACTAGGTTCAGATAGCTCAAACATTAGAGCGCAAGAATTCTTTTGGAGAAGGGTCTCGCCTCTATTCCGATAACGACTTACGGTATTGCTATGGACGAAGTTGCCATTTCGAGAGACGCACAGGGTCAGGCGCGGTGTACCGGCTATTATACAGATCTGCTTGATTGACAGTTCGAGCGCTGCTAGACGTTCTTGGATGTGCTCGCCACAGCCATGGTGCCGAAAAAATGTATGATAGGGGCTGCATAGGGTCTGGAAAGGCGTAGGGTGTCGAAAGGGGCAACTACGGGCTTGAATGATTGTAAGCCAGGCCCAAGGGGCATAGATGTGGGCCCTTCCGTTCCCAGTCATCACTGCATCCAAGGACAGGGATTTCAGTGCATTACCCTAGGTAGTGGAAAGCACAGGAAGCATTCATAGAGTGAGACTGTTGTGACCCCTCGCTAGATGAGTGGAAAATAATCGCCGATGCTCTGGCCACCGGCATTCACTTCACACCTTCGACGTCTCCGATCTCGCAGAAGACCGCGGCATGTTCGTTCCGGACGTCATATACCGTCTGACCGTCTTTGGTGCGTGTCTGGCAACCGAGCAACTCCATGGCAGGTAGCTTCGCTCACAGAGGGGCGGAAACTTTGCCAGACGCACAAATTCCTCGGCCTGAGCAGCATTTTGAATATGCGGCATGACTATACCACCGCCCTTGGCATTGAGCGCATAGTCAATTAAGTCAGGCGAGTTGGGCGCAATGCGTACTAGGGCACCATGCGCCCGTAAGAGAGCTGCTGGATGGATTTGATCAGGCTGACGAGAGTGGTGGCATTTAGCGGTTACATCCCACCGGGGCGTGCGGAAAAGCATCGAGGTCGGTCTCACTGACTTCTGCAACGTGACCATTTCAAGGGTATAGGAGATTGCAGCGAGCCATGACACAGGCTATTTCCGGCCTTTCGCTGTATATCTCACTGCACAATAGACATCTCCTTGACGGAGACACGTTCTGCAAGGTAGACAGGCTAGGATTCTTATCCGGGCCATGGTCGTAGTTTACGCGACAGGTCTGACTACCCATGCTGATCATTCTACCTTGCATGCCTCCCTACACTGCATGTCGACCTCCATTCCCGAGAATGCCTCGTCGCAAGCCTCTCCCTGTAGATCATACGGCCTGGCAAAGATGCAGCTCTTTGGTCTACAGTGTCATGCATGCAGCTAACATCGTTTGATTCGACATCTGCAGCCTGGTCGAATCTGACAAAGTCCAAGTCACCGATTGAGAACCCAGGAACCGTTCTACACCTTTATTTAAACTCGCATCATTCAATTCCCTACTAAATTCGCGATACAGACTCCAGCGACGGTCATACTAACAAGTCTACAAAACTCTTTGTCAACGTCTCAACTTCCTGCATCCAAGCCAACATGCCTCACGCAGCAATCACATACTGGACACCAGTCCAGAAGGACTACCAGAAAAAGCTTCAAGTTGTTGAGGACGCTACTAAGCCCGTTATCAGCTCTCCTCTGGTGATGCAGCCGCGGAGAGCCTGCGGAGTCCAAGGCCGAATTGTTGCAGAGTATCGCCGAAATCGCGGCCCAGCCAACCGAAACTAACGAGCAAAGCGAGTTGCATAGCTTCTCGATTCCAATGGCGGCATCATCCACTTGAAGGGTCTTCCGCTCGGACCCCCTGAGGACTTTTCGATTTATTTGTCGCAATGGCGGGCAAAGACGGGCATGCTTGGACGTCACATGTAGACGTCGGCATGGAGGTGCTGCGCCGACCCCGAGCAAAACATGTTTTGACTACCAACGAGTAGTGCAATCCGGAGTACACCGTGGGAGAGAGCCGAAGTCATCACTGACCTTGGAAACAACAGGGGGCCGCCGTCCCACTTCATCGGCTGGCACAACGAGTATGCCGTGTCCCCGATTCATCCGGGGTACTTCGTTCTCTTCTGCGAGGTACCGCGCGAAAGGTGCTGCCAGACCTCCGTGGTCAGCTCACTGGCCTTGCATGATCGGCTGAAAAAGGAGGTACCCGGCTTCGTCCAAGGATATGCGTCTGAGGGATTAAATTACCAAATCCCGCACACTGCTAATTAGGTTGGTGTCATTGTTGGCGGAAACGGACTCTACAAGGCCTTTGACTTTGGCCCTATTGATGGTTCGGCGCCCCCAGACTCTAAGGAGGCCATGAGAGAAGGGGTTAAGCGTCGAGTCCTAAGCTTGCCGAGCGCAGAGGCTGGCACGCCAACATTGATAAGAATTACGAAAGTATTCCGGCCTGGTAACGCCGGGGTTTCGATTTTACATGGTAAGAGAATGGGGGTCTGGAAGTGGTACATAGAGTGCCTAGTAAGTAGTAATTCAAGGCGTTTCTTGGCCTGGCTCTATGCGATTCCAACTTACCTCGTTTGACACGAGTCCGGATGCATCCAACTCAGAGACTCGCAATTTTTAATGTAGGTGTGTCTGGCGTCTTCACTCAAGCTGGAATATCCACTGACTGACCAAACGTCTCTAGGCTATGTCAACTCGTTACACTAACGCGGCCGTAAACAACACCTGGGAACTTTCACTTTCAAAAAGGAAGATGGCAGGGAGGGTATTGCCGTTCCCCCGCACGTAAGACCTCTCAACCTCCGCCATAGCTTCATACAAGTATATTGACGTTGAGATAGCTTAGAGAAGTGGAAAGGACGAAATTATCCCTAAGGAGTGGCTAGAAGCTACGGATCGTTACCAACACAAGCCGACATCGGACATCAAGTGGGATGTCAGAGACGTTCTGGTTATCGACATAAGAATACTATGCATATTCAGTCACGATAAGTTAGATGGCTAGCCATGGAAGCTCAGAACTACGTTGCTCAGCACGCCCGATGGGCCGGGGAAGGGCGAGCGCAAGATTCTGGCTAGCTTCGGGGACCAGCGGGGGATCAGTGCTCGGCCAATGCCTACAGCCTAGCGACAAGGGGGCGGATGCTTCAAGGCAAGAAATATAAGGTACTAGACTTGGTAGCCAAAAAAAGAGTTGTGATAGCCGCACGGTCCTGAAGGGTTCTGAAACAGGTAACCCTGTCGGGCACTTTGGCAAAATCTCTAGTGCGGCAGCAACGACATTCATATCGGTTATGAGATCTAATAGTGTCTCGCCATAGTGTGGGGCCTCCCGTTTTTCCACTATTGAGATCTGACATCAATCTAGATGCATACTTATCGAACTACACCGTCTTACCAAACGTCGATCAGTCAGTCCGCGCTGCGCTCAGAAAAAAGCAGCTGGGCTTAGACGTCATGACGAGGAGCCAGAGGTATCCCTTCCTTCCCCACTGTGGAATTCGCTTCTCGCCGCTTGAGTTAGATTTCCTTTTCCCGGGGGGGCGGGGGGGGGTTGGGTTCATTCCTGTAGTCGCGATATGAATTGCAACAGCATCGCCTCTATTCGAGTGCCCAGTTCGTACCGACCGCTTCATATTAAAGAACATGCTTAACCCGAGGGGCCCAGGTTAACGAATTGCTGAGAACAATCTGCGTTGCCAGAGTGTCTTCCGCCAAGACCTGCATCGAGTTGGACTTGGCGCGCCAAATGACACTGATTATTCCATGGGCCATGGTCGCCAGGAAGACAGCCCGGCAGCTCATGAGCCTTGCAGGCTACTTTCTTGATAGGGAGGACGGGGCATGCTGAATGGCCGACTTACTCCTACGCGCGCTTGAATTGAGTGGAAGAGACAAAAATAGTTCCTTTCAAAGTTAAACGAACAGCACCTCGATGATATCTCTGTTCAGGGTTGTTACACGGATGATGCAGATAGATGTAGGATTTACGATAAATACAGAACCAGATACCCAGAAGAGGAAGAGTTAGTTAGGACGAGCAGCCATTTGACTCAATGCCAAGCCGGTCTATAACGAGCTATGCTAAATGCTGCGGATCCCAGACTCTCCGCAGTGTCACATTATCGTTACGCGCCGAAACTAGACGGGTTAGAGACTCGACCCTCGTCACTTATGTCACGTTTTAAGGAGAAGATCCCCCAAAATTAGGGGCTCTTCGCTTACCACGTCAAATCATTTGGCAGATTTTGATATGACGAACAATCAAAGGAGTATCGGGAAGCTCGCCTCGACGGCGGCGTTTGATATCTGTATCTGATGGAACTGAAAAGGGCCTGGCTTGAGGCCGGTCGTTCGCCGAAGGACGGGTATCGTAGTTTCTGCCTCAGAAGCCAAACCGAGACAGAACGGGCTGTTCTTGGTCAATATTCTTGGCAGTTCTTTTGACGAGGCCCCTTTCTCCGGGTTGAACCTGAGTAGAGCGACCATCTGACTATGGATTGGCTTATGCGAATTGGCAGTAGCTTTGCATTGGACCGCAGGGCTCTTGGGAGGCAGAATACGTCAAGCTGGGTGATTCCACCTGGTGTCGATAGTGGTCAAATGTCTTGTCCCTGTGAGCCTCGGCCGAGTTCGAGAGGCTGGATATTAGCCTTAGAAGAAAGATCGAACGATTGTTGAACGACCCTGCATGAATCGACCGCCAGCTCTTATATATATTTCTGTCTCTATACCGAGAGGAAAAGTGGCCTGATTTCATATCGTACGATTTTTTGTTTCCCTGGGACCTCTCACCTGCAAGTGTTGGTGGGTGGTCGCACTGGAAAGATCCGAGGATTTTCGCAGCGTCATTGCAGGCTACCCGAAGCCCGCCAAATGTCATGTCCCTGGCATGGCCATTTCGGGATCCGGCATGTCTCTAGTGCGGACAGGGACGGCGTTCCATCTATGAATCCAGGGGTTGTTATATTCTTACCGCTTCAGGCCGCATTTCATTCTTTGCATGGCATAGCCGAGGGTTGCTTTCCTCTAGCCCCTCGTGGCCGGACAGGGTTCTCGGACGAGGGGAGGGGGGTGGTTATGGACGCTGACTTGCTGGAATCAACATCTCTGCAACTGGTTAGGGCGCCCGCTTCTTGGCAAATTCTGTGGGGGTGGGAGCATTTGCGGATTTGTGAAACTCCATTGGCCGCATGGAAGCGCCCACAGTGACGATTGACGAATCTATGCCGTTCAACAGCCGCCCATCGACTTGGTATTTTAGCTCAAGCCTCAAGATGCCAAATTTAACCACGTCGATTGGTAGACCATTCGCCCCGGGAGATATCACATCCGTCTTCATCCACTGCCTATTGGAATATTTTATACATTTCTCCCAGGTTGTGTCCCAGCTTTACGGTTCAGCAGACTTCTCGACTCTCTCGAAATCAATTTCTTTGGCCCTTTCCTCTTTACCCCATGAATCAATCGGAGTTTTTTTTTCGACCCTACCCCAGGCGCTTCAGGGAATCTCTCAGGGGTCGGCTTAGCTGAAACCAGACCCCAAGCTCCCCTCAAACGCCGCTCGTCTCAACTTCCCCACACGATACCATAGCGCTTTAGGCTCAAAACTGCCCTAGAGACTCACTCACACAGCCTTCCGCGAGAGGCATCCTGATACAATCATACAAGCTACGAGGCTCTTCTTCCGTCTGATCCCCGGTTCCTACTCGACCCAGTATCCTTGCCATAACATCATTGCCTTGGCTTTTAAGCTTGTTTCGGCCAATTACAATTCATGCAGAACGCATCTTGCCAGGCTTCGATTCTTAAACTCGATCGCACGACTCCAACAAACCTGAAGGACCGTTTACTATCCTCAACCCTACACCCCTGAAGCCATCGCAAACGAAAACAGGGTTGCATGGAAAGCTAACATCCGAGGCCTCGGGAAACCCCTTCATGTGCTGCAATAGGGCGGAGACCGACGAGAAACTAATCTGGATCTACCATAACCTTGGTCAACTCGAGGCCCCGGTTCGCGAACATTGACAGGCCCCATGACTGGGCGTTGAACCTTGCCGTATCCGTGCTCCTGAACGAGCCTTTATGATCAACTCATCACCCACCCTGATTCGCAGTCCTGCCATCCTCTCGCTTCATTGCTTGGCAATCTCGCTGTAGAGAAAGGATTTGCTCGACCCCGGGCTACTTCTCTATCTCTCACCTTCCTTTCGTACACTGCTGGTTCAGATCGCTCTTTATTGCTTTCGCTTCGACTATTTTCGATTACGTCTTCTTGAGTTTATAGGGTCATTAATACTCCGAGAGGAATACGGAGGAGCGTTGGGAAAGAGGACGGTTGCTTTGGAACTTCCGGTCGACGTCGCACACTCGCTCAGTCTCTCGCTTTTGGCGTCATTGTTAACCGGCGGCAACGCGTAACCGCGGACTCCCCGACCTCGGTGCTGTCGCAGGTCGACATCTTAATTCACTGGGCTTGTCTCTGCTCCTTTCGTTCCGGACCAGAGGAGGGACCGACGATCATCATGGCTTTCTTAACATTAATGAAGAAGCAGTTAACTGCGAGCAAACTCACTTTTCACATCCTGTTCTGGGCGTTCCACTGGTTCTGGTTTGGCTATGGCTGGTAAGCGACCTTTTCTTGGTTCTCTGCAGTCTACAGCGCTGACCGACAGCTTAGGTGGAAGCAAGCTGCTGATGAGCGACTAGCTGGCTTGAACACGTTACATTGGTCGGTCTGGCTCTCCCGAGGTGCTGGTTTGGTCCTTGCCGTGGATGGGACATTAATTCTCCTGCCGGTTTGCCGGACAATCATGAGGACGATCCGGCCCAAGATCAGGTTTGTGCCTTTGGATGAGAACATATGGTTTCATCGGCAGGTCGCATACGCTATGTTGTTGTTCACCATCATCCACGTCTCCGCTCATTACGTCAAGTAGGCACCAATCCCTATATTTTCTAACGACTAAGAAGTGACTAATGGTATGCAGCTTCTACAACGTAGAGAAGACCCAAATCCGACCAGTTACAGCGGTCCAAATTCACTACACTCAAGCCGGAGGTGTTACCGGCCATGTTATGCTTCTCTGCATGTTGTTGATGTATACTACTGCCCATCATCGGATTCGGCAACAGTCATTCGAGACGTTCTGGTATACGCACCATCTCTTCATTCCGTTCCTCCTGGGCTTGTACACCCATGCGGTGGGTTGTTTCGTGCGTGACACTGCGGAACCGTTTTCTCCATTCGCAGGCGCCGATTTTTGGGGCCACTGCATTGGCTATCAGGGCTGGCGATGGGAGTTATTTGCCGGCGCATTCTACCTGGCCGAACGATTGTACCGGGAGATCCGTGCCGTTCGTGAGACCAAGATAACCCGTGTAGTTCGCCATCCATACGGTAAGAAAACTGCACCGCAAATTCTATGAAGGTGGCTAATCCTCTTTCCAGATGTCGTGGAGATCCAGTTCGAGAAGCCGTCTTTCAAGTACAAGGCGGGTCAGTGGCTCTTCCTGCAAATACCGTCGATCTCCAGGAACCAATGGCACCCGTTTACCATCACGTCGTGCCCCTATGATCCCTATGTTTCAGTCCACGTCCGACAAGTTGGCGACTTTACCCGAGCTTTGGGTGACGCGGTCGGTGCCGGTGCCGCCCAGGCAAAGTTATACGAGGGCGTCGACCCCACCGGTATGTACGAAGTCGCTTTGCAGAACGGGCAGCAGATGCCAGCCTTGAGAATCGACGGACCTTACGGTGCTCCCGCCGAGGACGTGTTCGAAAACGAAATCGCCGTTCTTATCGGCACGGGTATCGGTGTCACGCCCTGGGCCGCCATCCTGAAGAACATCTGGCACCTGCGCAACAGCCCGAACCCGCCTCGGCGCCTCCGCCGCGTCGAGTTCATCTGGGTGTGCAAGGACACGGGGTCGTTCGAGTGGTTCCAGACGCTACTCTCGTCGCTCGAGTCGCAGAGCGCCGAGGCCGCGCGCATCCCGGGGAGCAACGGCGTCGAGTTCCTCAAGATCCACACGTACCTCACGCAGAAGCTCGACGCGGACACGCAGCAGAACATCGTCCTCAACAGCGTCGGCGCCGACCACGACCCCCTGACGGAGCTCAAGGCGCGCACCAACTTCGGCCGCCCCAACTTCGGCCGCATCTTCGAGGCCATGCGCGACGGCATCCTCGACCGCACTTATATGAACGGCCTCGAGGGTAGCGTCAGGACGACCGTCGGCGTGTACTTTTGCGGCCCCTCCGCGGCTGGTGAGTTTTCCCGACCCCCCAAAATTCAGTCCCCCAAATTTCACGACGCATATTTTGCTAACACCTCGCAGCTCGCGACATCAAGAAAGCGGCCAAGGCGGCCACATCAAGGGAGGTGCACTTCCGGTTCTGGAAGGAGCATTTCTAAGCGCCATATTCGTGCGCGTTCGGTGTGACATTAGTGAGTCCCGGGATGGAATTGGTCTGGTGTTATATCAGCTTGGACCTTTACACGAAAGCAGCAATGGCGACGGGTGACACCGCGTGGATTATCGCTCTGCATATAACGAGATGGTGGATACATTTTGTTCATAATGTGTATCTACTGCTAGATTACACAGTACAATATACCTTTCAGCATTATGACATCAAAACTGCTGGTTATCGTATATCCGTCTCTTTCATACTGGGTGGCTGTAAAGAGCATGTATCTCCTGTATAGACGGCAGGGTTGCAGGTCTTTTGACATGCCTTCACGCAGAATTATCATGACGTCAAACCATAACTCTCAACATGTCATAGATTATAATTGGATGCCTTGCATCACCGTCCGATGCAATCGTTCTATACAATCATGCTCGGGATTATAGCAATGCATGGGATTGTAAGACGTGGACTAGTTAAAAGGGGGGGTTCCATGATCTTGCAGTATTGTAGCACATTATTGGCTTACTTTGGAGCAGTTCGGTTAGCTTCCGCATGGCTTGCTGATTGACCTTTTGTATAAAGGTCGGAAACCTCGACGAATCAAAACATATCAGCCACCGACCCATAGTCCTTTCAGTACTTACTTCGTAGCTGAAAACTTATATCCGTAC